>JAALXK010000321.1:0-36628 GCA_012977745.1 Fusarium anguioides | reverse complement strand
TCTCTCTTTTTAGCTTATTTTTTTATTTTCTTTATTTTTCCTTATTTCCTTACAGAAAAATCTCTACTCTTATAGCTATATATTAGCCTTATAGAAGCAATAGAGCAAAGATAGCTTAGATAGTTAATACCAACCCTATCCTAACCCTAACTCATATCAGCATGATCGACAAGACTTGATAAAGATAAACTTAAATAAGTTTAAGTCTAGACTCAGCAAGATTATTTCTCTCTTATCTCTCTTAAAGGAGCCACCTTCATCTTCGAGTTGAATTGTCGACGTTCCTGCAAACTAGAGTATTAAGAGGACTAGAACTTCTATACCTCTCAACGGCGCAACAAAAGCTGCCAGAATGCCAAACTCACAACAGGAGTATGAATAGATCAGTGGCATGGAAATATTCGCAGAGCCCATGAGCAAACTATGAGAGACTACCTTGGCTAAGTGTCATGGGAAAATCATTAAGTTAGAGCAAGCTGGAAGAAACCTCTCTACTATCGAGATGCAGACCCTCAGTGGTCTCCAGAGGATCACAAAAGACGCCGTAGTTACCCTCATCAATAACAGAGCTAACACTTTCAATTGAACCTTCTCGAATCGATTTGTGGAGCGCAAAACCTTTGACCACCTAGATGATGGAGTTAGACAGTACTACATCTCAGAGACTGGTCCTGGAACAGAAATGGCGAGGATCATATTGAGGGTCTGCCCTATGGCGAGCATATACTCTATCAAACTCAAAACACAAAGGAGTGCCGAGACTGGAGAGACAACTATAGAAGAGTTCTCAGCTGCAGCAGTAAGTTGTCTCCATCTCTACCAATAGTGCTTGTACTAACACAGTTCATAAGGCCATTGGAGCAGCACTAGAAAAGAAGGCTAACATTATCTCCATGTCTTGGACGTTACCCAAGTCTGAGGACGGGACTGACAAACGAAAACGACTTGATGCTGTTCTCAAAAGAACATGCAAGGAGAAAGTTCTCATGTTCTGCTCCTCGCCGGTTATAAAGAGTCAAAACGAGACTGAGCATTATCCTACTAATTACCATCGCAAACGTTTCTTTCTCACTAGTGCGGCAGATGATACTGGTGCAGCCTATGGAAACACTGGAAAGGGCAATGACTTTATCTTCCCTGGAGTCAATGTCCCTGTATCTAGTGATCATACTCGGTCTTTCTCCAACGCCACCACCTCGCTAACAAGATAGTTGACAGGCTCTAGCATCGCTACAGCTCTCGCTGCAGGATTGGCAGCTATGATGACATATTGTTTCAAGGCTAGCGCACTTGCTGCGGTCATGGCCAGAGTCGAGCAAGGTAAGGTCCTTGTCATCAGGCCGAAAGATGTTAATACAGTTGCACAACACGATGGAATGAAAACAGTATTTGAGAATATTGGACCCATGGAGTCCCCATCACCATTCATTCCGGTCCGGGACTGGTTTACGCCTGCGTCTCAGATGCTGAGTGGTGAGAAGACGACATATGAGCACAAGGTTGGTGAATTGATAGAATTATGCAGAAATTTGGTACACCGCCGATAGTGGCAGCGGCTTGGTAACTCCAGTAGCTGATTTATGCATTTTAATCACTTTATATTATGTAGTCTACATTTGAAATAGCTTTTACTGCTTCATTGCAACATATGATGGGGGGGTCTAAAGGATATTACGCTAATTCCTGTGTCACTAACAACCACCATCACCACCTCCACCTCCATCTCCCCCTCCTCCACCATCACCACTACCTCCACCAGACCCAGGAGAATAGCTGTAACTACTACCTGATCTTGAATGAGTCGAACCAGGTGGAGGATCAATCCGTCCGACTCTTCTTCTCTGACTATAAGCCCCACGCCCTGCAAGTACTTCCGGTAAACTACTCCTCATCACATTATTCGGAGCGTGATTGATCGAAGACGAGACGTAATCCGTTAACCACTCGTCCATGCGGGCTCCCTTGACCAAGGGATCACCGTACTTTGACCTCCAGGCCTCCCTTGTTCGTCCCAGGAGTATGACCGCTGCATCTGGACCTGCTACGATTTCTCTGTCAAGAACAAAATCTGCTTTCTCAAATGTCCAAGCCCAGTAGCTCGCTGGGAATAATCGGTGGGTATGCCATAGAAGGTCGATCTCGAGTGTTGGTGGTAGTAAACGAGATATCCGTGGCCCTGTAGAGGACCTTTGGGTCTGGCCTTCTTTCAGACTCTCAGTATCCGAGTGTGATCTGTAAGTGGCGTAGTTTCCATAGGCAGGAAGTCCACCTTTCAATAGACCAAGGAGCTTCTCGTAATCGTCCACAGAATTAGCTATACTTTCAACAAAGCCAGGTATTGAGTTCTTTGCATAGATAATGACTTTCCAGAAGGAATGCTGCTGTTCCAGTTCTGCTCGTAAGTCGTGTATTGATGGCCAAGGTTTGAGCGCGCATATCTCGCCGAACTGCTCATGGTCACTCTGACTCTTGCATCGATCTTCTATACGTAAGGCTCGCATTGCGGTATATGAATTAATATCCCAGACTTTGAATGGTTGTTTAGATAGCGTTGTCCGGCAGCGATACCAGTCATGCATAAGAATGACTCGGTCTTGTGATCGTTGAAAGGGGTTCTGAGATTTTGAATCTGTCGGTACTGTCCAATGCCTGTCTGAACTAGGTGTTCGGTTTGCACCTTTTCCCAATATTCGAGGTAGCAGTGGCTTTGTCTTTTTTTCTGGTTCCCACGGGGCAGAAGGCCAGAGCTGGAATGGCAGATTGGGGCCTCTGCAAGCGCCTTTTTCGGGCGTATTCCATTCATCCCATAGTTTTTGGTTTCTCTTGTGGCACCATTCGCTTGCCAAGAGTTTTGTCGTTGGAAAATGGCGATGTTCAAGCCCATAGATAGCTTTTAAATCTCGTTCTCGATTATCGTAAATATAGTGGTGGAAGGTTGCCGGGGAGAGCATGTGTAGGTACATAATGAGTGCGACATCCCTACAACAGTCAGTATCCCTCAGGAGTCACAAAACAATATTACGTACCAAGGTGGCGGAAAATCATTAGGAGAAAAGCCTCTGGTATCAATAAAGCGAAGATACATGGCATATCGCCATTCAGAGTAAGCCAAGGTTTCATCACTGATATTGCCTTCATCATCAGCAAGGTGAGAAAGGAGCAATAAAAAGGTTTCAATGAGCTCGAGTTGTTGCTATGAAGAGTGATTAGATGTTGAACTAGACACCGCTCCTATACAACTTACAACAGCAGCCTGACCGAGGTTCATTGGACTTCTAGTCCAAGGATCCTCATAGACTGTTGAGAACGTCATGGCTGTCGTGTCAACTGTGTTCTTCGCGAAAACAACGAAATTTGGGCATCAGGTCAAGAAAGTGTCGGTGGCCTAAATATTTAAAGCCCGCATTTTAAAGAGGCTTTGTTTCGGGCGCTTCGGTGGCTGAATCTAGTTAACAGCTGGCGTGGGGAAACAGGGGATGGTATTGGTCGATGTAGAATCCTCTGTTGTCTATCCCTAATCCGGGATGGGTAACCTTATCTTGATACAGGGTAAAACAGTTGTGAACACAAACTTTTTCTAGTTAACTACGCGGTCAGCCCAAATGAAAAGCTTCTGTTATTGTAAAGTTGAGGCTAGCTCAGATCTAGAATGTTTTTCTTTTCTTGAGACTGATTTTATTTCGGTGTGGCCGTTGAAGCATAGATTGCCGCTAGTTTTCCTCTACTGTTGAATGTAAACCCAGATAGGTTAGCAACATGATCATCTTGACCGTTCAGCTGACTGGTAAGATTGCGGCGGACGTCACTGTCAGCTCATTTCGATGGCGACGTAAACTATATATGGTATAACGCACCATAGAAGCAGGGCAAATCTTACCTAAATCTATAATTTTATGTATCACTTAGATTAGCCCTGTAAGCTTTCCTGCATCTAGGGAGATGAAAATTCTAGGTTTATTGAATGACAGCTGTACTGAATGGAAAGCTAATTGGATTGAATAGAAGCTGACGGGTAAACAATCTGAGCCCTGTAAAGAGATAAAGAAGAACACCATGATTCGTAAAGGTATTCATAATCAACTAATCTCCGTTATCCTCTCACGGAGCCATGGTCTGAAGGCTCTCCTGGCTCAAGAGATCATAGCGTCCCTCATCATTCAGCCTCTGCGTAGTAATACGCTGAGGGTAATTTCTCATAAACATATCGGTAAAGTGCTTGCCGTAGTGAATTCCATCCTGAGGTTCCTGTCCATGATTGTAGCCCGGGAGTGGCTTGCAAACAGCCTGGAAGCTGGGTTCATGGAAGTATGCGAAAGCAAACCTCTCTCGGTGGTTGAGACCAACCTTGTGAGGGGTAGAGGGAAGGACTGAATTGGTGAGGTATTGCATCATGTCACCTGAAGTATAGGACATTAGTGGATGTGGCTGATGGTGTGAAGGTGAACTAACCTGGAAAGACGGTGAAGACGTTTTCTGCGGGAGGGACAAACATCCATCTATTATCATCTTCTTGAAATCCAGCAGCACTCACCTGCCAGTTGGCAAGCTTCTCATCCTCGTAAGGTGGACGGATCATTAAAGCTTTGAAGCGATTGGTCAGCCACTCTATATACCAGTCAGGAAGGGAATTATAGACTCACCACCAACGTCATCAGCTGCGGCGACAACGAGAAGACCATAGTCTGTGTGAGATCCAATTCCCCGACCGTCTTTCCCCTTTCCATTGGTCTTGTTCATGGCGGGGAAGCTAAGGAGTCAACCGTTAGCTCTGCACTATTTCAGGGCACAGCAGTGACTTAGTGTGGCGTACTTACCGGAGAATTCTCATGTGATGCCAGCCATCTTGAGTATAATTAGTCAGCGAGCCCTGGGGCACATTGAGGCCAAGCTCAGTGAGTTGCAAGAGAGTCTCTCCAACACCTCCAAGAGACTGCATATATCTTGTCATGGGGTTCTGCATCTCGTAGTCGGGCCAAGGACAACGACCATGGCATGGCCACTTTGCAACAACTCTTGGCTCATCAAGATCAAGATCCTTGGTTACAGTAAAGATCTCACTGTAATCAGCAATACCATCCGTCAACTCCTCTCCACTGGCTATATAGCCCGAATAGGTCTGGCTGTCAATGCACGCAGCCTTCTGAGCATAAGGCTTGCCGAAGAACTTCTTGCTAGCATAGTTGGCATTGCTATATAGCGCCCGCTGCTCTGGCGTCATGGCTATCTGCAAGATACCGTCTTTCTGCCAGGCCTCAATAATGGCTTTTCCAAGTCGACGGTTCTCATCAGTAGGAGAAACCTTCTCAGGAAGGTTGAAGGTCTGGAGCTTCCCGACAAAGACGTCATGTCCAGGGGGAGGGCCAGAGGCATTGACTGGTATATCCGCCTGGATATGAGGTGGAGGACTAGCAGTTGCAGCGGCAACAGCAGCACTCATGTTACGAGCCTTGAAAGCCTGAGTGAGAAGAGAAGGACGAACGGTGTTCCTCACAGAGGATCCAGAAAGTTGAATGAGACTCATGATTCTTGTTTTTAAAGGGGACTTGTTGGTAAGTAGTAGTTTGCTGAAGCTTGCTGAAGAGATAAGATGAATGAATATTTGATCAAACGCTGAAAGATCTAGTTGGAGCTGGCATCTTTATAGATAGTCAGAGAATGTCTACATAGTACCTTTGTGTTCTTACTGACCCTTGAGATGACAACCTTTGAGACACTTAGGCCCGCTTATTTCACGAAGTGTTTTTCCTATGACTACGTTATGCACTCTGCGTTTGCAATCTTCGTAATGATTGCAACCGTTACCTTGATAGTCCTTGCAAGGTTTTAGGCCTTGCACAATCCACCATCGACAAGGATATCCAGACAAACACGGGGGGCTTTCAGAGTCAAACTGACCAAGAGTTAGTAGTTGATACTTGAGAAAAGTCGAGATGACGAGGAATTCGTTATTTAGTGCCTATATTTTGGTTAACCCTGGAACTAGACTCAATCTCTGATGTTTTTGATGAGAACCTAGCCCTTGCTAGCTGTTGATTTTTGAATCCGAAACTATTGTCAATTCAAGCGTTTCGTTCTGAATACCACGTACTAATTAGAACTGCCGATTAGAGTAGTAGTTACTTGATACTACATTTCAACAATGGTTATTTTGAGTTTCCACGCGCCCATCGAATCATACCTTGCCACTACAAATCATTCGATTCTTGCATTTGCGAGTCTCAAAATACGCGCTTCGAACTGTTGCAATAGCGAGGCAATCCTCATATGGGTACTTATCTAATAGAATGTGGTTGTACAACATATGGAAATGTTTCCGCATAACGAATCATCTTCAAGATATTAGCTGCTACTGACATGTGTGACGCCCGCAAAGTTTTGTATGCCCTGTCAAACAAAGTGACATGGCCAGGTATTCACGGATAACTGTTATCCTGCGAACCTTGCCATGCCAACCAATACTTTGGCCGAAGCGAGTAATGTGCCGAAAGGTAGCGACGAATCAGGGTGCATGCGCATTTTTCACGACTCATGGCTAGAACAGTCTCAGATGCACGCTTGGGTACGTGATAAGCTTATGGGTAAACTTGATTAGGTATAGCTTCCATCGATATGTGACGAAGATTGATGATATGATTCTGCGAGATTTACGCCTTGGCATCGCATAGTTTTCACGAGTTGACTCTCCTTTCAAACGTCAGGCTCGCATGTGTCAAAAATCGGGTGCCCAATCGGCCTTCTCTCCGCCTGTCCATCAGACGAACCCCAAAGTCAACTAGTCATCGGGGGATGGACAACTTGCAGCAAGAACAAGTTCAGCTCTCGCTTACGGTTCACCAATTGAAGTACTTTGACAACACATGACTCGGTAACAATCCAACAAGAATCAACCACTATCGTATCTTCCTTCCGCGTAGCTATGATTAAAAGACCTTGAGGACCGTGCGCGCCACGGCGAGTTCTGTGTTGGACCTTGTCGCGCTTGCTCGGCTTCACAAGCAGACAACAACGTGGCTTGACAATATAGGATATATGATATATCTGTTATGTAACACGATACTCACAGGATATCTACACGAAGGGGGAAATTACATCTGTTGAAAAAACGGAAACAACATGGGTAATGATTGAGAATCGGGAATTTTAGGTATCATCGCACTTTTAGCGTTCGCTTGCTCAGCAGGCCGGCAAGGGTGAGTTACATGGTAACGGAAAGATCAGAGATTTATTTTGGTTCTAAGAGTATCATGGAACTGTAGTAAGAAGTAGATCCTACAGCTTGACAATTTCAACCTATAGAACGGAAGGGAGTTTGCAGGCTGTACAGAATAACAGAAAGCCGAAGTTAATAACTAACTATGTCAGTCGGTCTACGCTGTTCCGATGCTTGTATTTACCCACTTGGAACTTTAATTTTGAGACTCAAGCTTTTCCCCCTATTCCTCCTGATTATTATCGTCATTAATAACTAACAAGAAAGCTCCCAGAATATCGAAGGCAGTAGCAAAAACATCGTCTTAAATCGCCATTTTACATCCTTCAACTCTGTGTTATTTTATTGTGCATCCTCTTATATGTCCTTAGATCCTCAAATGGCGAAATCCAAACAATCAATATCGCAACGTGTCAGGTTCCTTCTTGCGGGGAAGTTCCGTCTAGAACCTCGCGTAGAGTTAAGACAAATCGGATGCAGCGGTTCCTGTACCCGGATCATACCAGGATAGCGGCCCGTGCGGTGGGATAGCCGAGATAGAAGGATGCTACCCAACAAATTGATCTGTAACAAATAGAGCAAGAGTGTGGCTTTGTGCATGTCACTTGAAAAGCCTCAAGCGATGGAAACTCAATTAACAAGCCACGAGCAGCCCACGTTCCTACTGGTTCAAATCTATAGGACAAACGCGCTTGTGTAATAGGAATAAATGCCCACCATCAAGAAGCGTGGGGGTTTTATGCGTGTAAGAAATTTATCGACAAGAGGCCTTGACCTGTATCGACCATATTTCACATATGCGGCACTGATTGGATGGTTAATTGGATAACCTTATATGTAGAACATATGTCAAGCATTGTTTCATTATTATGATACAATAACCTACAGATCATTGGATTAATAATAGGATGAGGGGAGAGAGATAAATAGCAGTCATGCCACAGGACCACCATATCTTAGAAATTCTTGATTGAAGTCCTTGATTCTATGGTTGGGAATATCATGGGATAGTAATGGCCGAGTTGCAATCGACTCGAATATCTCGAGGTACGGTAGCTGAAGTCTAGCAGGCTCATAGTGAAGCTGATAGAAATGCATGTATATTTAAGTGCATATCATCAACGTATCGCTAGACAAAATCGCGCTTCAAATACAAATGTCCGTGCCTGCTAAACTTTTAACACCCGTCAAGCCGACAAACTACAAAGCAGTCACTGAGGCTCTGCGTCTCTCTATGAACCCGAACTTCTTCCGCCTATCTCATTGTCGAATCTAGAATGATACTGCACGGTCTTAACACAGCAGCCGGTATTTTATTTCAATGCTGTAATTAGCTGTAAACGACGCTGCCAAAGCAGAGTAGTCATAAAATCGAAAGAAGCTGTTGAAGTATATTTATCCGTAGAACCAATACTGAGCAGCGTACCGAGTGCTGTCAGTACCATTGGCAAAACTCGGGTAGCCATGAGATTTACCGCCAGCAGTCAGTACACAATAAACATGCGACAATCCGACGCTTTCCCCGGCATCGCCCAAGTACATCCAAGGAGCTGCCCCAGTCCTTTCAGGGCCCGGGTCAGCATATAGTGGGGCGTCAATAGATTCGATTTTAGTTGCGCGAAGCAGTTCATCGCCAAGATCAAAAATAGGCGTTCCAGTAATATTATAGAAATGGTGACCGAGGAACGGGAGAGTATGACCAGGGACTTTGAGTGGAGCGGGATTGGTGAAAGGTTTAAGGGAGTCGGTGTCACCACTTGAGTTGAGATGGAGAGGGACCTCTTGGGTGTCAAGAATGGTAGCGGCGAGTGATTTAAAATCAGTCATGGATAGTGAATTACGGCTTCGACGGTTTGGGTAGAGATCAGTTATGTCGTAAAGTACAGCTAGCGCACCAGTAGAGACAGGTGAGCCATCGGAACAAGAGTAGTTCTGGACGCCGAAGCCAAGAGCGATATGCTTCAGAGTCTTGCCTCTTGGAGGATAAGGAAGCTCTTTGGCTGTTTCTCTGATATTAGCACACGTCTTGTGAATGACGAAGAGTTTATTCATTTGACTTACCACCACCATGCTTGGGCAGTGTTGGAGATGGTCCAAGACGGGCTTGGGTCAATGTTAACGAGGCATAGTTGAGAGTCAGAAGGGGGTTCACGAGCATTTTAGCAAAAAAAAAACAAAAAAAAAACAGAAAATAGCCAACTTGCAAATATATCGTGAATCTATAATGACTGACCAGCAGGACACCATAAAGCGACAAGAGGTTCGAGCTATATACTCCTCAGATATCATACTCAGAGATAATATATCATAGCTCTTCCTTGTATCCTTGCAGGATCACTTACTGGAAAGGCTATGCATGCCGTGCGGGCGTTTGATAACCCTGTCTATGAGTCTTGCTGATTGCCTAGACATATACAACCTGATCCTACAACCAGATCATGACGACATGAGGAGATTTGACACCTTGTCGTCAGGCTTGGTAACATAGTATTTGGAATTCGACGATGGCTATCAGTCCCGGAGGACTAGTATTCTCGTTCCTCCCAGCACCTTGCGGCAGTTGGTGCATTAGCGTTGTAGATCACTTGGCGTCGGCGGCAAAGCCTTTCTAGGTCTAGTAGCAGTAAGATCATCCCAATGGGGCTAAGAGTGCAAAATCACATTGGATAACAGCCGCGATATTCATGATAATGTAATGGGTTGTTAGGTTTTGTGACCCCATCACACAGTCTGCCGATTGATTGTTGGCGGGTACAGTAACTTGGAAAGACGATTGCGCTTGTAGACTTCACACTACCGGTATACCACCATTGTTGCATGGCCTAAGGATTGCTGCCTAGATGTATTATGTATGCAATCCTCAAAAGCGACAGCAACTGACTCGAGAGGCTTCACACATTGCAGGCAAAGCTACCTCATCCATTAGTACAGCTAAGTTTGAAGTATTGAAACATGGGGCGATCCTTAAAAGTAACGTTGCTTGGATGCGAGTATATTTCATTAACAAATACCCTTATCTACAGCCTAGTCCTATATAGATATCAAGCTTTGATGGAGGCATATGCTCATGAGAGTGTTGTTCGTTATGCTATCAACGCCAATTCCAGCTTATCCACGTCACCCCGTACTCAAACAAAGTTCTTGCTAAACCAATCCAGAGCCTGCTTTTCTGCTTCATTGCTTTGTTCAAACTGATTCTTGTTTTTAGAATCAACACGCACGCAGAATCCATGTCCAGCACCAGGGTATACAACCACCTCTGTTGGAATAGTCTTCAAACCCTTCCAGACATTTCTCATCGTCTCCACCTGGGTCATAGAAGTGACGGCATCTTTGTCTCCAATAGCAACTGAGACAGGCTTGGCCACCTTTTCTGCATCTCCAGGGAGCGACAATCCACTTGGGTGGCCTGTGAAAACGGCGTCGACTAGCGACCTGCCATCAGCTGTAGTGGCGTCTGGATGTGTTAGAGCCAAGATCGGTCTACCGCCCCAACAGAACCCCGCAGCCCCGACATGTCGATCAGATGATTCATTCAGACGGACGGCCTCAAAGAAGGAGCGAATTCTCGGCCACGCGCGTCCGAAGTAATTATAAGCGAAGAAGGGGCCAACGCCGTAGATGACCTGCGTGACGTACCATCTGTAGCATGTTAACCAGCCAGATCCCTGTTTGTGTTTCTTAGAGTCACGTCACTCACGGCTTGTATACCCACTTCCAACTGAAAGTGGTATCAGTCAATTTATCTACGACATCCTGCATTGCTTCGTTAGTTGCAGATCTTTTTCAAGCACATCGTAGGCGTCAACTAACAAGAAGCCACAAGGGGGCTGGTCTACCATCCATAAAATCTGGAAGATAGACTAAGAACCCTTCTTGGGCATAATGGTCGGCAAGAATCCTGTTGTTGACAAACTCCCATCCAAATGCGTCAGGGACAATGACAATGATGCCCTTGTCCGGTGTATCGCCAGGAGGAGATGCAACATAGGTTGGACGACCACATATATCGCGCACTACTCCCGTTGGCTTTTCATCATGGACATGACCTTTGAAACACTCTGGGCAAGACATTAGGCGTAGCGGCCGTGTAGCGATAGGCAATTGATTGGGTATTATTGAGCAGCTTTGGATAGACGGTCACAGTGACTTTTATAGCGACAATTACGGGGTGCGGGCGTTAACTTAACTGCCGAAAGGGACGCTATTAAAACGCATACGCTAGTATTCAACTGCAACCTGCAAGGAACCAATCAGCATTCTTAGAGCTATCACGTCACCTTGCAGCCAGCTTCTAAGCCTCGGCGTCCGATATGGAGCGATCGGTGTCTAGTTCACCGACGTGCCGATGGTGGTGTCTGCAACAGCAATGGCTTTGTCTGCTGCGGCTGCTGCCCTATTAAGAGCCCTGAGTATCCTGTTTCCAACAACGCCTCACTACACAAGCTTACTTCTCTCAATGTTCTAACCTACGAACCAGATATTGCATATAAACAACAATGCCACAGGTTGTTATTATCGGTGGTGGACTCTCGGTACGTCGTTACATCCAATAACGTTACATCCACCATTGACATATGCTAGGGTCCTGTGCTGGCTTTGGCCTTGCACAAACATAATATTTCAAGTGCTATCTATGAGCTGCGAGCTTCAGCGTATACTTCAGGAGGCAGCATTGCTATGGCTCCCAACGCTGCCCGAGTTTTGGATCATATTGGTGTTTATGGTCCACTACGCACCCAGGGATTCAATTATGAGGAGATCACGTTCGAGAATGGCTCTGGCACCACGTTGGGTAAGTTTCTCAACGGCAGCCAAAAGCAGTATAACTTCCATGCTCTACGCATCAGACGATCTATCGTGCATGACGAACTCTTGTCTGCCTGTGAGAAGCGTGGTATTCCTATCCACTACGACAAAAAGTTCAAGAGTGTGGTTTTTGAAACGGAACAAAATGTAAATATCGCTTTTGAGGATGGAGAAACAGTCACCGCTGAGTTCGTGGTTGGATGTGATGGTATCCATTCCAAGGTGAGAAACCACATTGAACTTGTTCAGCCAGAGTTCAGCGGTCTCATGGGTATCATGGGATCAGTGATAGAATCGGAGCTTGCTTCAATGCAGACAGAACCACGTCCTTCCCTCCCTGCCATGCTTTTTGGTGCCAATGGCTCGTTCGCTATTATGCCCAGCAGCTTTGATGGTCAGGAAGTTGGATACTTTGCGACTCTTGAAGCGGAAGACCGCAGCCGTGAGGAATGGTCTCAGCTGTACGAGAATAAGTCTGAGCTTCACCAGATGATGACGGAGCGGTTCACATGCCCCGGTTCACATTGGCCTGAAATAGTGCAAGAGCTTTGCAACAAAACACCAAAAGAGACCATGACCAGTTGGCCGTAAGTATAACTTTTGAGAAGAAAAGCGTTGACTAAGCAATTTCCGCAGATTCTTCTCGGTTCCAACACTTCATAAGTGGAAATCAGATACCGGTCGAGTCTTAATTATTGGTGATGCAGCACATGCCATTCCACCAACAGGTGGTCAAGGAGCAGCAATGGCCTTCGAAGACGCCGAAACACTTGCTTACGTGCTAGGACGCATCAGAGATATTGGTCTGACTCATCCTGCGGGCGATCACAAATCGATCGTCAATCCGATTGTTGATAAGTGGCAAAAGCATCGACAGGAAAGGATCGTCAAAGTGATGGACTTCACTTCCAAAAATGGGACTTTACGCAAGAGTAGCCCACACTTCTATGAGCAAGCTGCCAAGGAGTGGATCATCTGGGCTGCGTTCAAGTTTATGGGTGCTGAGGCTGGTGCGAAGTGGTTGTATACGTACAATGCGGAGAGTGTGTTGGGTGTTATTGCTTAATTGATTATATAAGGTATGGCTACCAGGTCTACAGGTAATCCAGTCCCAGTGCTTCGTACATGTATTGCATTGACTTAGGAGAAACATGCTCCTCTATGTATTTGACTGATACATGATCACCCTTCGCGCTTGATCGTGTATACAGTGTCTCCGTATCATTCCACAAAGTAGCGGCCATTCTTCCTTTGTCTTTTTTGCCATCGCCATGGAGCGAGCACTTTCCTTTCTTGTTGCAGGCTCTGGCGTTCAAGAACGAAAGATTTCCCTAATCAGGGAGCTCGTATTGCGGCCCGTCAAGATACGTCCCCGCCTCAACGATCCTTTCAGACATTCAATTAGCTTGGTCGTCAGATTTATGATGCACCAAGGGTCTTACCATTCTGCAGCTTCGCCCTGAGCGGGGAAAGTAGGGCCACGCCAATGGGCTGATGCCGTAACATCATGCTGAACATCACTAGGTTTCAAGCTATTATGTATTAACAGAGAGAAACTTTACAGACTTTAACTTCTATTCGCCCACGTCAATTGTCCTACAACATATAGGGCGAGAAATACAATGAAGCTCCAAGATCACAGTAATTTCTAGATTAAATACAAGTAGTAACTGCAACTATCTATCGCCTATGTGTCAGAGAGAAGACATCTTCCCGAAGTAAAGACTAATCACCCCGCAATATCACACTGATGGATGATACGATTCGGTGTTATAGAGTTTGATTAAGGAGATATACTTTCAGGATTATATTTATCCATAGAGCGCCCATTTATAGTAATGTACAAGGACACATGGATCAGCCTCGCAAGCAAGAAGAATAGTAATAACTGCCCACAAATTTGCATAGGTTTTAGAAGCGGCAAACAGTCACGAATTCACTTTGATAGTCGCAGACAGAAACGTAATTGGTTCAACTATTGCTACGCAACTTGTCCTATTCCGTATACAAGCCAAGCGGAGCTCCTTCTTTCCTTCGATGGCAAAGCCTATCCAAATTCCTGAGTGAACAAGAGAAAATTGGCAGGAACACTTGTGTAAATAAAGGTCAATATCTGTGGCAGATGATCGATTCATCGGGCACATCCAACGCGCTATTGGGCATTCCAAGCACTGACAGAAGACCAGTTGCCGCCAGCATTGCAGGCAGCGTTATCCTTGGCACAGTGAGCACCCCGGCAGGCGTTGGTGCAGTCCTCGGTGGGCCCTATGGCAGAATTCAAGGACGTCTTAGTGTTTTGAAGCATACTTTGGGGCTTAGGGCCTTAAGAGATATCTTACCGAGTACACGCAGCAGTGGGATCCGTCAGAGAAGAGACATTAGCAAGTGGCAGAAGCCTGGACGCCGAGGGCGGCAGTGAGGAGGAAGGTGATGACAGAAGCAATGCGGACCATTTTGGCGGTGTGAAAATGATGATAAGTTGAGGGAGGCTTTGTGAGAGAGATTAAGATTGTGATGTTGATATGATTATTTCTGACAATAAAGTCGGGATTTGAATATCCGTTTTTCAGTCCCTTAAAACCGTTGGATCACTACAAGCGAAAGCTAATTAATCTTTTAGTGTGAACTTTCCAAAGGCAAGGCAGCTACTTTAAGTCAGCCTCTTTTACATGTCACAAAGGCCATTGGATCTAGCGCGTAGTTAACTGATAAATGACGATCTATGCATTGAATAGAAAGAAGACTCTTGTATTACTGAGAAATTATTGTGGCTTAAACTTGAGTTGTTAAAATTGTAGATAAGTTACCCCAGGTAAGCGCACAGACAGGCACACGTGGCGCGCCGGTTGGTTACTCAATTCAGAAAATGTAACATGTAGAACAAGAAGGCAATTCGTAAATCGTAGAGCTGCATAGGAAAGCTGGGTTTATTTATCCTGAAGTCTTCGCACATCACGAGTCAGATGAAGTCACGCTTCGTTCACGTATCAATGAAACATCGCATCATCTGATACCACGTACAGCTCACGTGCATCATGGTATCTCAGAAAAGCCATATCAATTACAGAACCTCATAAACTCGCAGTACGTAGACCTTTCATAACACTACAACACAGTGTACAAAACACTTCGCTCGCTTACAACTCAACCCAATCTCACATTCATCTACCAACATGGTCCGCCTTCTGCCTACTGTCATGATCCTTTTCAGCATTGCTTTTAGAGGCGCGCAAGCTGCCAGGGTCGCGTGCCAATGCCTCTATTCCGATGGCTCTCATTGCTGCGTTGAGGTGAGTTTATGGAACACATACGAGGATTCATGGGAGTACAGCTAACTAGATCTCCAGGATAACGCTCCCGCTGGATGCACTGCTGTCTGCGAGAGTGCCCATGCGATTGGAAACCCTCAACTCTGCAACTCTGGCAGGAAAAACTCCAAAGTGAGCTTTTGGAACTCCCAGCTCCGCACCGCCTGCGTCTAGAGAAAGTCTTGAGGCATATGATATAGAATAATTGGTCTGGGATTGGGTGAGTTGCCAGAGACGGAAGGCAGAAATAAAACTGCTGTATAGAAACCTTAACTCTGAAATTGCTAGTACGATGTGACTTTTTCCTATTAGCAACCGCTAGCTTGATTTGAGAGGTTGACGTCAACTATTTCAATAACAATAAATTATAGCTATCAGCCTCTGCTCATCTCAGCAGACGTATGCTATGGCGTGCATCTCTCCTGTTATGCTGCGTTGAGCAACAGCTTACGTTGTACCAGAAAAGTCACTGCTTTTCAGCTTGTGAACTTTGCTACATCAGTGACAAACCTTTTGATCAGTAAGACTTTGTTCTTAGTATCCGCACCTAATCTTCTTGAACAATAGCTTGGTTTCACTTCAGTTTTCATCAGCGTTGTGTCAGTGGTTTGCCGTTACTCAGGCACGGCATCTTCCGAAGCTTCGGCCAACAGACACCCGACAACTCTTGGTATAAATTAGTTCAAGTCTTCAACATGTTGATCGTTTTTACTAGTCCCAGTTCTTTATCATGAGGCTTGGATTTTCCTCACGAACTAAAAGGTCTTGTATAAGCATGGATCATTGAACAGTAACAATTGGTGCGATATCTCAAAGCTTGGCAGGGCCCAGTTATCTGAGTTTAATGAAGGTATCATCGTCCCCCTAAAATGGAAAGGCAAGCGAAAATCGACAGGACCTGGTAATATCATTATTTTCCCATCTATCAAGAGTCTGATTACCCGAAGGTAAATATAAGAGTAATTAGGCGAGATTATTGTGACGTACAGCACTGGCTTCCACAGCCGCCCTTCAAGGTGCAGGAGTGATTGAAATCGGAGATGATATTAGATAGGTTTCCAGCTGAGATAAGCTAGTGTAACGATATCATCTCCAGATGTAAAGAGTCCTGTAGTTTGCATGGACAAACTGCACAGAGAGCAACAAAACAAGATATCGACATGTCTATGAGAATATTTCAAGAGATGTAGTATTAATTGACCTGATCTACAAATGCAGTAGCTAACAGATGCCAAGCTAGCACAATATCTATGTGATGTCCATGGATCAGTTGTTAATTGGGAAGGTGGTCTGAGTCACCGAACCAGAGCTGGTATCGATGGTGACTTGAACACCAGGGAATGCCTTGGCTTCATTATAAGACCATTGTTGAACACCTGCAACTCGTTAGGATCGATTCACAACACTGACACAGTCGGATCAATCAACTCACTGTTTGGACCTTGTGCTCCAATAGTGCACCTGGCACCCTTATCAAGAGCCTCAAAATACTTGTACGTGACGATGTTGGGACGCGCCTCCTCAAGGACCAACATGAAGTGGTAGTACTGGTCCTTGTCCTGGTAACGAGAGACGTACCACTCGATGCAGAGTGATCGAGAAGGCGCATCACCAACAATGTCATAGTAGATACCCTGGGGGGTGTCCTTGTAAATAAATAGATCACACCAGAAGGGGAAAAGGGTATGAGGAGGTATTTCGTCGGTTCGATAAGGTAGGGGATGATAAGTCCAGATTCTGTTGCCTGTATCGAGACTGAACAGACCGTTGATGGAAACGAAGACGTTGGTGGAAGAGTGACCGAAGATGGTGACGGGGAATGAGCAGACGATAGGGTACACGATGTCATCGTAGTTGTCTGCAGCACCTGCGAGACTGCCTACAATGGGGATGGGGTTGCGAAGTGCCTATAGTATGGTCAGTATATACCTGGACTGCGTTTGTACATATTAGTACTCACCACTTTGTTGGGCAGCTTGGGCTTATTGGCCTCCTCAAGCTGAAGCTTAACACGTTCAAGTTCAGCTTCAGCGACTCGCTTGGCCTCCTTTTCGGCCTGAAGCCTTGCCTGAACCTCAGCATCATGAGCAGTAGCAGCGTCAACCTTGGTCTGCAAGTCTTTTATCGACTCATCAGAAAGGCGCTTGGCTTCGTTGGCCGCCTCAAGTCGCTGGTGGTCTTCAAGATCGTGGGCACTCAGCTCATCGATCTTATCCTTAAGAGCCTTCTGTGTGCTTTGAGTGGACTCTTGGAGCTCTTGTAGTAGCTTGATCTTCTGGTCTCGTTCCTCTTGAGCTCCAGCCAGACTAGCTTCGAGGGTGCTGATGGAACTATCCTTCTGAACGATAGCTTGGTTAGCAGCTTCCAAGCTGGTGTTGGCTTGGCTGAGAGACTCGGCTAAGGTTGCCGCTTCCTGTGTCTTGGAAGATAACTCAGCCTTGGTACTTTTGAGACTGGCAGTAAGTTCGGTGTTGATCCTATTGGCAGTCGTAAGTTGCTCGGTGAGAGCATTGATCTGGGCTTCTTTGGCTTGGCAGTTCTTCTTGCAAGTTTCCATAGCCTCTTGAGCAACGCTTAACTCTTGCCGAGTCGATGTAAGCCGCTGACTAGTGCTGTCAAGCTCAGCTTGCAGTGCAGCCTTTTCCTGAAGGGCTCTCTCAAGTGCATCATGAGCTGAGTCCAGAGATGCGTGATCCTCTCTGTCATGCTCAGCCTCACGCAGCCACCTCTCATGGTCATCAAGGATGGTCTTGTCAAGCTTGCTCTTGAGGCGACTCTCAGCTATCTTGGATTGACGAAGAGCCCTCTCGGTGGTTCGAAGCTTGTTAGCAAGCTCCTTCTCTGCCTTGAGAGCCATCTCTCGGTTTTTGGCCAAGAGCTGCTCAAGATCCTTCATGGCCTTCTCTTGACCAGCTACCTTGGACTCAAGCTCCTCAATACTGTGGACTTGAGAGTGAAGCTGTTGGCGAAGAAGCGTCATTTCAATGGCATCGTTGCCGATAGTGTCGATAGCCGCGTGAAGTCGCTTCCTGAGCAACTCATAGTCCTACTCAGACGTTATTGGTTAGTTGTTTGTAACTTACTCTATGAACTCTGGAACAAACTTGCCTCGTTGAGATGAGCAGCGCGGTCAATGAAGGCAGACGCCCAGGCCAGGTTCTCCGCGATGTTGTCAGCAAACGGGAGAGGTCTTGTGATGCGCGTGATGGCGGGTTCTGAGGTGGGAAAGGTACACTGAAAGGTAGCAGCCTCAACATATGACTCTAGTGGAGAGACGATAGTCCTATTTCAAGTCAGTCTGGAACTTGCTGAGAGATATCGTTTGTCATACTGAGGGTGGCAACCTGAGTTCTTAGGCTTTTTATGGTGAGGCATTCTGTGATTGGGTGCTTGAGCTGGTTCAACTTGTTTGAGAGGGGTGGATTGTTTATGAGGAACTAGTTTAAGGCGGAAAGATTGCTTGGGGTCTGATCTGCAATAATCCAAAAGACGAGGACTTATCGCATATTTATATTAGATATTCAAAGAATAAAGAAGAAGCAAGAGGAAACGTATACTTTCTTCCTTCAATCCAATTGCTGCACGATTACCTCTTTCACCAAAACCACCGCCGGCGTCATTGTAACTATTGCCATCCAGTTATGATGATCGGCAGCAGTGGCTGTCGTCAAGCCAGGATTTCCGCCCTTTTCATTGAATCAAATGGGCTTTGTTTGACCAGGTATTTGGATGCTCAGCTTGCAACGGTAATCCCGAAATGGTCTGATGTTAGATTGGAGGCCCTCCGCTTTGGCGTTTTGAGTGTCCAAGTCAGAGCGCCTTGACAAGTTTAGAGGTTAGTGCGGTCAGCTGAACCCGACCTGGCGTATCTGGCGTTGCTGACGGATCAAAAAACAGTTTCTATTGCAGACTCAGCTACTGCATCCTGACGATCTTTTTCGGTTTAAGTACAAATATACCTTCAATCGCATGTGACACCTCTTTCCATTGGATTATGCAAGTGTGAAACTTTTATTGGTTGCAATCCAATTCTCGCAAATTACTTCTCTACAAAGGTCAATGTCCTATCAAATGTTTAGAGACAATGCGTTGAACCCTGAATTTTTGTCGGTGATATAGCAGGGGTGAGAGCAGTTACTCAACATCACTTCTGCCTTTCTACGCTATTGTCGGTATTTCTACAGTGGGCAAAGCGGTGTTTGATGCGAGATCTGGCAAGTTAGAGACATTCAGTTCGGCCAATATATGCCACTTAGTTGCCCTCGAGAATAACACCTAGTGAAGTACAAATGTCTAGTATTCGATTTTTTTAATTTGTGAATTGCTTCCATAAATAACTTCATTTGGATTCTAATTCTAAGACATGCCTAGAGACTACAGCAGAATAAGCCCTTGGCGTTGATGGCTTGGCTGAAAGCCAGGATTTGGGTCGCAGTTACACTGTCTTGATCTAGCGTTGGGTCGCAGCTACCAGCCTGCGAATAAAGCCATTAATTTAATTCAATTGTTCTCGTTCCTTGGAGTTATCTAGCTCGTTGGAAATACACATGAGGTATTTCTTGATATCGGTATGCAGTTCGAAAACTTGTATCCTACACTGACCGACGTGGTTGTATTTAGATTCAGATCATCCATCGAAGGATCTATACTATTGGTCGTGATAGTGTCCTCTTCTCTACTCAGGACCAAAAAGACCTTCGTTAAGAATCACTGGAGCCTTCTTCATTTCCATAGTCGAAATGTTCTCTCGCTTCTGTCTGAGGTTTACAGAACCCCATCTCAGCAAATCACCGAAAGTCCCTGGCTCGCTGTCTTTACCCTCATTCTCATCCCACAGCTGTCCCAGATGCGGAGAGTGGGTGAGACCCTTTCCATGTGTAACCTTTTGCCAGCTGCTGCTACTTAAGAGCTGCCAAACCAGTTTGTACGCATCCTTGTAGTCTTCCGATTTAGGGTCAGTGTCAAGTCGTAGATTCAACAGATCATAAAGTCGCTGTCCTGAAGAGAAACCGACAATACTTTCAGCAGACCAGTTCTCGGTTCGTGGATCAATACCCAGGATGTTCTCCTGCCAGTACTTGGAAGCGTTGAAACCATCGCCCGTGTTCTCTAGCATTGTCAATCGTCGCCAGCACATGACTTGCGTGATATATTCCATGACCTGTAGAGCTTCAATCTTGAAATCCCAAGTCCAGCCCTCAGCTTCACTGAAATCAATGTCCTTGACAAAGAACATGGCAGGATGTTGGCTCATTCCCACGTAGTTGCTGCGTGTTCCCCAGAGGTGAAGGAATAATTTGTGCCTATAACTGTCAGTGCCGTGATGGGGATCGAAAGAACATAACGCACCATCTTTCAATAAACGGGTTGCCTTTCGGGGAAGCGGTAAAGTGATTGGCGATAGTTTGGCCGTACATAACTGGCACGGCAACTTCAATTGGCGAGTTGGGATCAGCGATCTGGTTCCAGCAAACACGATCCAGGTCCCGCATGAGAATACAGCCGACATCCATAGCAACTCCACCGTGCCCAATCAACAGAGCACCTCTCAAGAAGTCCATAGAGTGAGGCCCAACATATGGCCCATCCATAGTCCCCTTGACGAAGGCCTCTGGAAGTAAATCCGGGCTGGCGAACTTCAATGCATGATTTGGTGAACCAGGTACTGTATCAAGTACGCGAACTGTCCACGATGGACCGCAGATTCGAACCCAGTCAGCTACGTTGCGCTGACACCAGCTTGGCATGGCATCAAGGCCAGCGTGCCAATACGCCCAGATATTTTTCTCGGAAGTGACGGGAACATGCGTATTTAGTGAAGCGAGGATGTCCTTGGTGGAGCTTGTATCTGGATTCTCGACTACTTCAAGCTCAGAAGCGAACTCTTCGGGAATGGAATATAGTGCCATGGTATGGACTTTGGAAGAAGGTTAATGCAGAACGATAAATGTCTCTTTTTCTTGACAAAATAATGATTTTGCCGTTCTTTATATAGTACTTCTGTCGGCCAGCCAAGCCACCTCCTTCATCCTTCATCCTTCATCCTTCATTGACCAAGCCTGCGAACCTGATTGGCAGTCCTCGATGCGAACATATGATGAGGTCAGCACTAAACCAGAAGTAGATGATAACAGTCATGAAATAACCGAGAAACTCCTTCCTATCAGCTATCATTATGTCACTGGCCCTGGAGATTAAAAAGATTTCTAAAAGCCACCCCCGTTGTTACTTGTTTACCTTGCATTGCTCCATAAAAAGGCCAATTAAAGAGGGGTTGTGAGGCAACACCACATCAGAGACCAGGTTTGATATCAACGGAAACTCGGGTTACCCGCAGCTACTTTTTCTATTGACAGTTAATCTTCAAGCTTACAGTGCTTGATAACTATAGTAACATACGTCCTGATGTTGATGTGGCTAGGAAAAACACATATTCCCTACTGTGATTTGTTCTTTTTCTCAAGCCTCTTTCGTTCATCTGTATTATGAAGCCAGTCCAACCAGGGCATTCCCCCAAAATGGACATCGAATCGTTCATGATGACGGTCATGTCGATAAGCCGCGCCCCCAAAGAAGTCAAACCCGCTATGAACTGTCGCCGTCTCAATAAGTTGCCAAGCAACAAATGCCCACATCGTCAAGATATGAGTTCTCAGTAAGATGGGTGGAAGCACGATTGGGATTGTGTTTGCTACAATATGCTCTACGGGATGAGCATATTGTGACGCGAAGGAGACTGGTGCTGTGAATTTGTGATGGATCTTGTGGATTCGGCGGTACAAGTAGGGGGTGTGAAACAATCGGTGCGAGTAGTAGAAAAGAATTTCTCGAGCTACCAAGCAGATTGCAAAGTCGGTCACAAATTCCTGAGTAGACGGCAACGATGGTGTGATCTGGAATGTAGATGGTTGCTCAAACTTGGTGGAGAGAACCGCCAAGAAAACTTGTAATACAATGACTATAACCTGATTTCTCAAAGATATGAGAATCGCGTCTAGAATCTCAGAACCTTTTGGTTGCTTTGGGGCAGGTTGGATCTTGTGTTTTGCTGCAAAAGACGGCGCAAGTTGATCAAGAAGGATAAAGATGGCAGATGGAATCCACCAGAAGATGATTTGGACAGCGAGGGTACCGACGAACTCAATCGTAAAAGGGTCATATCGAGTGACGACTGATTCCCAAATCCCAGACATTGTGAGTTGACTTTAGGTGTAGAATAATTAATGAGTTGAAGCATCACGAGGTTGAATCGAGTTGATATACTCTACAAGCCGACTAACTCGATCGAGGAGGAGCCTCGATACCCCGCAATGTCTCAATGCCTAGCACTTGTAAGGAAGTCGCTGGAGAAGAGCTTCTGATTTGGCTTTACTATTTTGAGTTAAAGGTCCAGTGGCAAATTCATCTAAACAGGGAGCCTCGGCAATCCGGGCGATCATGAACTGTCAGATGTAATCCACATGAACTATCATGGCATTTTGCCCGAGGATTGAACTGTGAATTCGGGCCTCCGCGGGTCCCTGGATTCCGGCGGAGGATTCCTTGAGGTCATGTCGCTACGCTCGCTACACACTATACTGCATTTGTTTAACTGGATTTCTGCCGCGGGACCCATTGATCAGTTAGTGGGCCTGGGGTCTGGGGAAAGGAAAACGACGACTTAGCTTAGTGCTTACTTAGTTAGGGTCAGAGAACCTACCCTGTAGATGTCACAAATTATCGAGACGATGATAACATCTGTCTAACTATGCGACTTGCTAGTAAATCTTATGTATTTTAATTAGGACCTTGCATGTGGTCAACCAACAATCAATTAGATTATTTTGGAGTAACTGAAAGGCTATGGTCTTGTTCTATATCTCATCTACAATCATTCTACATGTCGTTGGAAAACTCAGCATTCAAGTTCTGCCCTCTTGATCTGGTTGAAATGACCATACTAACCCGTATATGCTTTCCAATCCTATGCTATGTTGAACTAAATCAGATATTGATGCTATTTACAGTTGCCAAGTCTCGCCCGATCGTGATCAGTTGCTTGAGAACCGTATTCTATATGAGCCATGATCTATCTCAACATCCTGGCAGCCAACCGTGAATTTGCCTCCACCCGGCGCGACGCGTCTAACTAGCCATACTATCCCTTATCCAGAGTAACTAGTTAGCTTTCGGTATAACCTACTCCTGCAGGATTGGATTGCCAAGGAATGATTCTTCTGCCTCAGGCTGCAGAGTACATTTGGATCATTCTCCAGCCAAAGTCTCAAGCGACGAGTAAGCACGAAATTTCACGCTGAAAAAATCCCAAGATGGACAAGAAACACTCACCTGCGTACAAATTGGTCAAAGGAACAGGTAAGTCCTCGAACGGATGATTCAATCGGCTGTACTGATGATCTATAGGTTCCTTGCAACGTATATGGTACCTGTACCATCGGCTGGGCACCTGGTCCAACATCCTTGTTTCTGCACGCTATACCTGCACCAATGGACAAAGCTTGAGCAAGAATACCATCATCGAAGCACTTCGCGTCGTTCTACAAGCCCATCCTGCCCTATGGCATGTCTTCGTCCAGAAACCGTCTCCCAATCGGGGTAATCACGAGCTGCACACCGCGAGGCTTCACACCATCGATCTCGAGGAATGCATTGAGTACTTGGATTGCGACTATGTCAACCCTGAAATTACTTCTCAAGATCTTGAAAGAGCTCATAATGAGTGGTTATGGGCTGCTGACGAACCGGAACGGCCTTTGTGGAAACTTCTTGTTAAAGGAAATAATATTGTCTTTGTGTATCACCATTCTTTAGGTGACGGTATATCTGGCATGGTATTTCATACGGAGTTTCTCGCTGCCCTCAATTCACCATCAGCTGGAGAGAAGGAGAATGTCACCCGCCATGATGCTAGTATTTATGCAGACGAGAACGTTCAATCACCAGTCGAGCCCGAAGATATATGGGACGGAAAAGACAGTATTCTCGAGATGATCTGGACACAACTACTCTGGTTTTTTCTCAAGCTGTTCTATGGTAACGACCGTATTTATGGCGACCTTCCCCCATCCAAGCCTCATCTCGCATCAGCAACAGCAATCGCAAACCCAGAACAGAGAACTGTCACCCGTATTTCATCATACCGCATCCCAGGAAAAGACATGTCCCTTATACTCAACGCTTGCCGCAAGCATCAAACCACATTTACCCCTCTCCTCATCACCATGTTTACGATCGTCCTCGCTACCGAATTCTACCCCAACGCTAGAATGGGTGCAACGCGCTTCAATTTTGACTTGAGACCCATCCTTCCTATGTCTCGAGTCGGTGGAGGCACTGTGAATGGTACTTTTGTGAATGCTTCTGGAAGTTGGCAGCGTTGGCATAAGCTTCGACCCTTCCGCCAGGTTACGGTCAAAGGTGCTGGAGAGGATTCATCACTCGACACTCAATCCGTATGGAGTCTAGTCACAGATTACAAAGACGAGATGAACCGTGCTATTTCTGGCCCTGCTGTCAGAAACTGGATCGGGGTGAAGCGATTGGGAACTGACCTAGAGCAGGTTATCGAGAGAGCTTTCCCATCTCTTTCACTGCTGCTCCAGCCAACTTTTAGCGTGTCCAACATCGGTGCCTTCTCCAATAGCCAGGCAGGTGAAGACATGAAACGCAGAGGACCGTGGCAGATTGACGACATGCAATTTTCAGCCGGAGCAGTCAATGGTACACAGGGTACACATGGTGCTATATTCCATGTCGCAGGTGTCAAAGGAGGAGATACAATTATTAATGCAACCTTTGAGGATGGAATCGTTTCAAGGGAGATGGCTGATAAGATTCTAGAACGCACTGTAGCTAGGATCCGCGAAATTGTCTAATTATGTATTCTCATTCTCGAACTGGGGAAGTAGATCTGGGTATCCTTTCTTCCTTTACCGTCATGTAGCTGTTTGGAAGCCCTTCTAGTGTGTATAGTGCTCAGGAAAGCTATTTGCCCGACTGTTAAGCACAGACTTGGTGCATCGCTCTGTCATTTCCCCTTCATAGTTTTTCAGAGTGCCTGCAACATCCGCTGTCTCTCCTGCCCTCAGTAGGCTTCTGGTAAGTGAGATGGCATCCTCCATTGCCATGTTACCTCCCTCACCGCGAACTAAAGGCATGATGTTAAAATTTGTGTGGACATATACAGCAATTTGGGGTATCAACATACATGGCACCATGGGATGAACGGCATCTCCAATAAGGGTGACTCTGCCTCGTGGCAATGACGGAGGTACCATGTCTTTCATAACAATGGGTGGGTGCAGAATCCCTTCCACTGACGTCGCTAGAACAGGCTCGATACAATCCTCATTGAGATTATCGAGATGGCTCATGACATAGTTGTGCATCTCTTGACGACTGGCAGTAGTAGTCCAGAAGTCATTGTTCTTGGCTTCTTCATCTTGCCTATAGATATTGATGAATTGTTAGTTGCCGCACAGTTTAACAACCAGAACAAGTCCAACAACGACTTACCATCCAAACATCCAGTAGTACCGAGCACTTTGCAAATCCTCTGCGACATCTTTGACTCCAACGAATAAGCGCCGCGTGTCTGCAAACCCGACAAACAAGCTGGTTGCTAGTTTCATCCACCGCTGGTATTGATCCCGAGTAGCAACCAACTCTCCAACGATAAGACCAAGTGGAAGACGTGCGGGCTCTGCATCTGGGTTCTCTGCAGTAAGTTGACGACGAACTGATGCAATGTTAACTTTATTGTATATTCTGCCATAAACAAAACAGACATATCTTACCTCGGCTTGAGGTCCCATCAGCCCCTACAAGAATACTTCCTTTGGCTTCAGTTTCATCTTCAAATTGGACCATGACCCCAGCCTCATCTTCTTGGTATTTCTTAAAAGTCTTGGCCCATTCCACAGAAACACCTTCCAATAAATGCTCACGAAATTCGCCACGGGATACTCGGACAAATGGGTTGTCTGTACCTGACCCAAAACGATAAATTGTCCTCAGTTCATGATCCGCAATCGAATAGATGGCACCTTGGGAATCCAGGTTAAGAGCTCGAGTCAAGCAGAGGCCATCCAATGTCTTTTGGTCGAAATGGGTGGCCGATACAAGATCCGACATTAACCAGGGATGCAATGCAATTGCCCAACCCTGAGTTCGGGCTTCAGGCGCCGCGTCGCGCTCGAAGATCCGGTATGGTATGTTGGCCTTTCTCAGGGTTTGAGCGAGAACGAGACCACCGAGACCAGCGCCGATAATGAGAACAGGGCCACGAGGTGACATGTTTGATATTAATTCAAAGGATTGGTCTTGGGATATGGATTAAAGTGTGTTTGTTGTTGATGATGCTGTCAAATTCAGTCTGTAACAGATGGCAATGATCTATTTATACTCGAATAA
The DNA here is from genome assembly GCA_012977745.1 of Fusarium anguioides. NCBI lineage: Eukaryota > Fungi > Ascomycota > Sordariomycetes > Hypocreales > Nectriaceae > Fusarium > Fusarium anguioides. The sequence goes on along the minus strand of JAALXK010000321.1, from coordinate 9,889 downwards.
TATTTGAAACTCGTTAAACCTTACTATAATCGGTATGTTTCTGTGCGACTTGATCATCGCAAACAGTGTCGGTGTGCTTTGAGGCCGAGCCGAAATAGTAGATCAGACCACCAAACCAAAACTACTCCGTAAAAAAGTCTCGGATCGGTCCTCGGTCTGAATACATATGCCGAAGTCTCGATTAGCGAGTAGCGACAAACCCACTGTTTCTACACGGGAATAACCTCACAGACATCTTGCGGAGGCAGATCAGCCGTGTACAGGTATTTAGCTGAGACCTGCTTTTATTAAAATTCTCGGACTTATGCTCGGATAGCACGGTGTCGTATAAAAATTAGAGTCTCGGCCGCTAATTAAAGCGAGCAATGCAATATTCACAATCTTAGGCCGAAGGATTCTCCCTTGCTAGTAACACGCGTGTAACTGGTATTCTTCTGTTTTAGCCAGTAAGGATTAATATTTATTTTTGGATAACATTATTCGGAAATATACGAAAAGCCCGACAGGGTGAATGGTATTGAAATCAGCCAGCCCTATCATAGCGGAACATTTAAATCGCCGAAGCCGGCGGTTGTGTTAGAGTCAAGTGGAAAGCTACACTTAGCATAGTGTCATTCCAGTGCAAGTGTGTCGAAAATATCCAGGTAGCCAGACAGGGAGACTGTGGGATGAATTTGGGATTAGGTGAGAATTGTGTAGTGTATCATGAAAACCAGGATAATTTAGCTAAATTCTTTACAGCAAGCTATTCACTGTTCTTTTCTATCCTCTCAATTCATTGCGATGACGAGATGTAAATTCTTCAGTATTTTCGGATATCCCGGCCGGATGCTATGTGCCGTTAACTAGTCTCGGCACCGATTTCCGGGTTTAGCTAGAATTAGACCTTGGCAATTGACCAACCGCTACATTCTCTCCGGTAGCCAAGAGGGTGCATGAAAAGTACACAAAGCCACTTAATCAGGCATTTTGCCCAAAAGTGCGTAAGCCCAGCCACACATCACCTGCACTAGCCAGGGAATAAGACAAGATCGTGCGTAATGAACGGAAAGTTTAGCTTGGATGAGTGTGCAACCATGACATAATGACGTTTTGCCAATATACTTCCCATATAACTTTAGAGTAGACCGTTGTTTCTGCTTTTAGATGTATTTAATTATTTCCTCTTAATATTTAAAGGTACCAGTAGCAGTCATGGTTTCACAACGCGTCGTCGATTTGTGCCAAGCGAAAGAAACTGTTAGCTCAGTCTTGGCAACAGACCCAAGCCAAGCACCAGGGGACATTATCAAGAAATTGTATGGACATCACGAACATGGATTACATCACCGAAGTTCTATGACCAAAGAAAGCGCAGACACCGATTCTGATGCTATCGAAACTGCACTTCGATGTGGCCGTTGGGGCCATACAAACCCAAGTCCTTTGTTCCTCAGAGCATTTGCGGATTCTCTGCAATGTCTCAACGAAGATCCTCTGGCAGGGGTTGTCTCACCCCCTCTAATGGGATCTCACGGAACAATGCCTCTCACTGTCATCGCACCCTTGGACGATATTATGCGCCATGTCTCAAATCTCATCGTTCGCGCTGAAAAGGAAGTCTTCTACGTCACTTGTTCATGGGCACCATCAGTAGCTCAAGCTCTTATCAAGACATCACTGATTGAGCTCTCAAGACGTGCTGGACGAAAGGGAACACGAGTCGTGGCCAAAGTCATGTATGACAAGCCTGGGCCATCTAACGTAATGAATCCACATCAGTACCAGAAGCCCAAAGCATACACTGCCAAGTCAGTCGACCTTCCCAAGCCAGAAGAGATTCCAAACGTCGATCTCGAGGTAGTAAGCCTACACAGGTTATTCCTGGGCACTTTGCATGCCAAATTTTGCGTCGTGGATCGCAAGATCGCGGCTGTTATGAGCAACAACACCGAAGACAACGATAACCTTGAAATGATGGTTCACGTCGAAGGTCCAATTGTCGACAGTATATACGATACTGCCTTGATTACCTGGCAGAACGCGCTGCACCCGAAACTTCCTTCCCTCCAGGCGACAAGTGATTCTGGGTACGAGGATAACTCCATGTCTTCCGAACATGAGACCCATGAAACCCATGAGACTCAAGAGCCAGCGCAAACTCAAACCGCCATCTCTGCTCAAGCTGATGCCTCAGAAGCACTCCCAGAACATGTCCCAAACAGCCCCCACTACGATGATGACCTCGAAGGAGAAATCAGGCGCATGCAATCGTGTTACGCTTTGAAGGAGGGTGAAACTCGCCTTCAGGCTGCCAACCGTCAACTCAACCTTGCAGTCGCAAATCCCATCGATCCCACAGGTCCCGAGATTGGTGCAGGAGAAGAAATGACACCTTATATATCTACCATTGTTGACGGAAAGTCAGTCCCCATGGCTCTCGTATCTCGACCTCCATATGGCGCCATCGACTCAAAAAGTGTTCATGTTCCTCAGAACGAGGCCTGGCTATCTTTGATACGAAATGCACAGCACAACATCTTTATCCAGACTCCAGATCTCAACGCTGCTCCTCTTATCCCGGCTCTTATAGAAGCCTTGAAGAGAGGAGTTGAAGTCACATATTACATATGTTTCGGATACAACGATCCTGGAGAAATGATTCCCGGACAAGGTGGCACAAACGATCAGATCGCTCAACATATCGTATCGTCTCTTCCCAAAGATGGCCCAGAGCGTAAACTTCTACACATATATAACTATGTTGGCAAGGATCAAGACCACCCCATCCATCACTCCTTCAAGTCCCGATCTTGTCACATCAAGCTTTTAATCGTCGATGACTGCGTTGGTATCCAAGGAAGTGGAAATCAAGATACCCAGTCTTGGTTTCACAGCCAGGAGATTAACGTCATGATTGATAGCCCAGAGATCTGTAAAGCATGGAGAGAAGGTATTGATAGGAACCAGAATACGAAACAATTTGGCAGGGTGGCTGAGGATGGTATCTGGAGAAATAAAGATGGTAGTCCTGGCAAAGGGTATATGGGAAACCCCGGAACTTTTATGGGACTCGTGAAAGGAGTTTATGGGATGGTAATGAAAATGCGAGGCGCAGGGGGCTTTTGATTAGTTCGAACGAGGTGTTTAGTTGGAGTTGGATTGAGACGCATATCCTGTAATCAGACTTCTGTAGTTATTGTTTTCTTTTTCTGCTAATATCGAAGCCTTCTTATGTTGACTGAATCTGGTACAGAACACCAGCTGTTGCTACTGCGAGTTGTAATTGATTTGTGCCGTCTAATAAATCCAACAATTATAAATCTAGCTAACAAAAGCTTCTTGTCTAGCACCAAGGACCCCAAATGCCGTGATTGCATACCTGTCAACCTACTCCTCTTTGGCAGATTTCTCCAACTCCTCTGCCTTCTTTTCAGCAGCAACTCGCTGCTTCTTAGCCATCGTGTTGAAAAATGTACCAATGCATAAGCTGAAGAGGCTCATAAACACTGGTCGATACAGGGGAGGAATAACATTCTCCGTCACGTACATGACGACAGGAGAGACTGCCCAGGTGACTGTCATCATTGGCAAAAGCTTAGTACGAATGACGTTGCGTACTTGATCCACCGTGTTTGCACCAGAAATAATAGCCATAGATCCGAGATAGACAGCATTTTGAACAGGCAAGACCTGCTTATGTTAGAATACAGATACTTCAGTTAGTTTTCTACCAAGGGAGCTTACCAGTAGATACATCAGAGCTGCTTGCAGAAGCTTTGCAAACATGCCTGTACGGCCGTTGAAAAGCTTCTGCAAAGTCGTCAGGAAGAAATGGCTCAAGGGTGCACTGATACAACCTCCGTAGAAGGCCATCTTTGGAACTCGCGATGTGACAACTGGACCATGGCCAGAACGGCCATATGCGAGGTATGACGATATGAGCTCAGTCAATGTTAAAACGGAAGCCGATGTCATCATTTTGGTGCGCAATGGTTTAGACTGGAGTTGTCTGATGTATGCCTATATGAGATATATGAGTATGAGCACTGGAAAACATTTGTGATAAAAGTGGTCATACCATTAGGACTTTTTCCACTCCATTACGAAGGGCTGCATCTTTCACAACCATGCCGGATGATGCAAGGGTGGTGTTTTTATCTGTCTGGCTAGACATAGTAGCTGAGAATGCAGAAATACGCGTATTATTCAGTTTACTTGCAAGTATAAATATAGAATGGAAGAATAGACCGCTGTTACTATGTTGCAATATCAAGAGGCGATTATTTAGAAGGAAAGGAGAGTGGAGAGTTCAACAAGTCAGCTTATGTTACCGTTACCCCCTAACTAACGCGGGGATAACCATAGTTTAACCGAGCCGAGGTCATTATAATTTTAGAGGCGGGCCAGTAATATCTCGGCTAATTCAACCGGCATTTCCACCTTGGTCTTGGCATCTCGGGGTAATTGAGATGTGGATTATCCGGGGTAATCTTACCGTGACTAACTGGCTTGTCGTATCGATGATGGATCAGTAGTTGTTGACTAGTCTTTAAGTCAGTCTTACTATAAGCTATATCTTTAGAAATAGTGTTCTAGTTATCCAAGTAGTTTCCAAGGCTACTAACTCGAGGAATCACAGTACATGGTACTCCAGACAAAACTGATATGTTAGTGTTGTTAACGTACCCTAAACTCCAAAATCTACGGATACAACATCCCGAGGTCATGACAGAATTATCTTTATAGCCTAAACATCAGCAAATACTTTATTTTTATTTTATTTTAGGATGTTCAGTTGGATAAAATCTTAATAATGTGTCTCTTCAACTTGGTTTATTCTTTGCAGGCGCAATCAATTGTTTCGTTATGTTATCTTTCTTCTTCTTGAACATTGTGCAGGCTCTTGCAAGACGTTTTATACCCGAGGCATTCACTCAGCATCTTACAACCTGAACATCAATATTTTCTAAGTCCGAATCGGTGCAGAACCATATCTAGAAAGAATGTTAGTATGTATTTTGTTCCATCCAAGACGGGATTTCTTACAAAGCAATTGAAGCGAGGCCGATTACACCGGCCACGCAACTGAATACCAAAGCAACGTAACCTTTGGTAGTGAAACCTGACGGTAGAGGAGGTACCGCCATGTTCTGGCCGGTCAAGTCCAAATAATCCTTCGTGTTGCCAGCTGCATTTCCGACAGTAGAAATACCCTGAGACGAGCAAATTTTCATTTGGTCCTCCGGAATTGACAAAGTCTTTTGCATCTCAAGAGGAGACTCGATAAAAGTGGCGATGAGACCCGTATCCATGTGCCATTCAATGTGGCAATGGAAGAGCCAAACACCTACACAATGCTGTTCAGCTTTTGAAAATATGTCATAGCCCAGCTCTTGACTTACCGGGGTTGTACGCCTGGAACCGGATCACAAAGTTGCCTTTTGGATACGCCAGAAGGGTATCTCTTCTCATCGGCACAGACGGAAAAGTAATGTTAGTCCACGAGGAATTATAATGGCCCATTTGCTCTTCACTGCGATGAACAACCTGGAATGCTTGACCGTGAAGGTGGAAGGGATGCCTTCCAGTGTCGTCATTATTTAGCACCACTTCGACTGTTTCACCATGCTTGAGAACAAAGGGGTTCGTATCGGTTCCGTAAACAGTAGAGTTCATTGCGTCTTTGCCGGCAGACAAGGCAGTATACAAGGTGGGCACCTTGGGAGAGACGTAAGAGATATCATTGAAAAAGGCGCTAGTAGGGTATCAGCATTGCTCGCAACCGATGTTTCCTATGGGTTACTCACTAGTTTGCTCCGTCTCCGAGATTACCCATGTGAAGGTTTAATGTGATAGTGTGATCAGGCGCCTCCAACAACTTCTCGCCGTCAGTAGGAACAAGTTTGAAGTCATCGTAGGGTTCAAAATCATCCAAGACAGCGGCTTCAGGAAGATGTTTGTCAGAATTGTACTTTAGCCAACCGGTGGCATTCCAATTCAGACCAGGTGGAACTGAATCAAAAAGGGACTATAAGACAAGGATAATTAGCTCATACAACATCGACGACTTGACAGCGTGAAAACCATACAGTATCCATGCTTGTCATCATGGGGTAGTTGGCATCGGTATTATTCTTCATGGTAACCAACACCGCGTAACGCTGAGCACTGGCTATATAAATCATGTCTGTCTCAGCAGGCTTGGTCCAGACACCATCAACTTCGACAATCTTCATGGTATGGCCTTCGATCCAGAAATACTGAGATGCAAAAGCGCCCAGGTTAACAAAGCGGAAGAGATAAGTTTTACCAGGCTCAACAGGAAGAGTCATATTCTGAGTGTCGTTCATAAGTGCTGAGTTTGGAACAGGTTCAGCTCCAGTGGGGTTTTTGTAGGAGATAAATTGTTTCATCAGGACTGGCATTTGGTCGTGGTACCAATCGGAAAGTGTGATTACTCGTTCTTCGTCATATTTACCAGCGTAAGGACTCTTGGGGTCTTGGACAATGAGGGCTTGTCGCAAACCGTCTGGATATTGGCCTCGGGTATGAGAGTGGTACCAATAAGTTCCAACTTGGTCGACCTGATAGTGAGTGAATCAGTACTGTCGTTTTTCAGTTGAGACATCATGTAAGCGACTCACCGTGAAGTTGTATGTGATAGAGGAACCAGTTGGGATGTTGCACTGGGTGACCATAGCAGGCCCGTCCATAATGTTGGTTCCATTTTGGTACATTCCATGCCAATGTATAGTGGTAGATTGATTCCCCAAGAGGTTGGTTACCTTTGCGATAATCCTATCGCCTTTTGTGACGTTGATAACAGGCAATGGCCACTGGTTATTGATGCCGATGACTGGGCGCTCTTGCATGCCATCGGGATTTGCTGTTGTCCAAGTTATGTTCCAGTCGAAATGCACATCCTTTGCGCTGGTCGCTGGCACTCCAATAAGGAGGATGGCCAGCGACAAGATGAAGAACAATTGGAGCATCGCAATCTTGCTTCTGCGACCTTGACAAGGTCAACGTGGGAGATAAATTGAAGCAATGGACAGCAGATCTGGCCCTCTAGAAATGGTAGCCCAATGATTTTTTCACAAAAGAAAATAGGAATTAAGATTGATCAAATTGATAAGATATGAATGTCACGTCATGTCATTCTCCGAGGGAAGACCATGCAAACGGCATGTCTCTGCCGAAGCTGAAATCTCTGATAATCCAATCACCTTCCAAATCGATCGTTTCGATAACTCTACTCTGGATAATCGGCACGCAGATAATCATGCCACTTCAGTGAATATCGTTAGATTGATAACTATAATACCCTGAAAATACCCACTCAATCGGATATTCGGTACGCTAATACAACGTGGCGCAATATTAGAAGGATTAGGTAGTGAAAAAGGTTATCTTATCGATCTTGTCAAATCAGATGCCATCGTAAAACCCGGGTATTCGGCACTGATTATCACGCTAATGGTCGTTTAGTAGCGCATGTGCGACAGAAAAAGTGGGCGATTTGGGCCGTGAAACCGAGTGTTGGCGATGGATGGTAATGGCATGTTAGCTAAGTATTCCCTCAAGAACAAAACTCATCAGATGTTTCTTCTCTACGCTTGATCTGATTCTGCTTTATTGCTTCAATCGATAGCGTCAGGTTCTGATCGATTCCCATCGTGCAAAGAGAATTCACCATGACAGTCAATGTCTTTGCTGTTCCTGGTATGTTCCATACTTACCAAAGCATTAATCCGTTATTTAACCTCACCTGAATAGTCTTCTTTATCTGCTTCCGAGAATGTCTCGAGACAAGTATTATCGTCTCTGTGCTACTGGCATTCTTGAAGCAGAGTGTTGGTGGTGAAGGCGACCGTGATACCTACAAACGTCTTCTAAAGCAGGTATGCAATCCATTCCTCCAATTCACAGTTTTTCCATTCTGACAAAGAGATAGGTTTGGATTGGAGTCGGTCTTGGCCTTCTGATCTGTCTCTGCATAGGCGCAGGTATGATCGGTGCCTTCTATTCTCTCGGCAAAGATGTCTTCAGCAAGACTGAAGACATTTGGGAAGGCAGCTTTAGTCTTATTGCAGCAATTATCATTTCCCTCATGGGAGCTGCTCTGCTGCGCGTCAACAAACTACAAGAAAAGTGGCGTGTTAAGCTTATGCAGGCCCTCGACAAGAAAGACCAAATTGCTAGTTCCGGTTTCATGAGTCGTTTCAAGCTCTGGTCTGAAAAGCATGTCATGTTTATTCTGCCCTTTATTACTGTTCTGAGAGAGGGCCTAGAAGCTGTCGTGTACATTGGGGGCGTCAGCCTGGGTCTTCCAGCTTCATCATTTCCCTTGGCCGTCATTTGCGGTCTTGCTGCTGGTTGCGTTGTTGGGTACATTATCTACAGGTACTTTCATGTTTCACAATTCAGCATCAGAAATTGCCCACTGACTAATCCAAACTAGAGGAGGAAACACAACATCACTGCAGATCTTTCTCATCATCTCCACCGGCTTTCTGTACCTGGTAGCCGCTGGTCTGTTCAGCAAGGCTGTCTGGGCCTTTGAAATTCACGCCTGGAATAACATAATCGGTGGCGATGCTGCTGAAGTTGGCTCCGGACCTGGGTCCTACAACATCCACCAAAGTGTCTGGCACGTCAACTGCTGCAATGCCGAGCTCAACGGTGGTGGCGGTTGGGGTATCTTCAATGCCATTCTTGGCTGGCAAAACTCTGCTACCATTGGCTCTGTCGTTTCCTACAATGTCTACTGGCTCGCAGTTATAATCTGCTTCCTGTCCATGACTTACATGGAACGATACGGCAACCTTGGTATCTTCACACCTCTCGTCAGATGCTTTGGACTGCGCAAGTCAAATAATGTTGCGAAAGATGATAGTAGCAACGGGGATAATGGCATTGTTATGAACTCGACTGAGAAGACGGCGGTGCCAGAAGTCACACGTATTGCGGAGTCGTAGGGGCTCTTCGGCTTTTCTGCAGTGGACATGACGACCGAAATGTCAGACGTGTTAGTCCCTTCTACCCTTACGGCAATTGCCGTGGGGATATATATTATCAGAGTCTTGTAAGAAACCTGTACACATAGCTAGTAAGATTTGTTGGCAGGAGACCGACCTCCCAGCCATAAATCTCAAGAAGGAATACACTTCCACATATCAAGGGTTATAGTCAACTAATTGTATGCACAAATGTGTTAGGTCACTGGGTGTGATCTCGACGGCGGTTTGGGGCGCAAGCCATGTAGGTGTCATTATTCCCATTTATTCAAGTATTAATATCTTTGCATAGTATATAGAAATCTGTTAATACTGATAATAATATGCATGATCTAACTGACTGACGATATCTAAAACATAAAGAAAAACATGTTATGAAGTTAGTGGCTGCTGTAGGCGATTATAAATTAATTAATTGCTTGGCACATATTATAAGCAGATGATCACGTGTCTCTCTGACATACTCAATACTGACTCATCTGTAGTAAGTATCATGAGTATTTCCCGACTTTACCCTAAGCCAGTTTTGTGAATTAGTTATTGAAAATCGGGAACTAACGGCTGGGCATTACTACGAAGTTCTCACCGCCAAGTTTTCTAATAATATTATATTGACGCCTAAGGCGCTGGCCACGGCGCAATTGATTTCCTATATAGGCAATCAAGGCCGGGTTTGCCAGGTAAGTCGGCGAAGGGATTTTGCCCCCCTTAGCATTTGCTCCTCCTTACTAGTGCATTTTAGTGCCAATTCGTAAGGCTTCTCATTAGCTCGCATAAATATCACACGTGATATACTAAGCCAAATAAAGAAAAAAAAAGACATCTTTATCTTTTTAGTATATTAATCTTTTTTTTTCTTTAATTTATTAAATTATACTAAAATATACTTA
>JAALXK010000320.1:0-109143 GCA_012977745.1 Fusarium anguioides | reverse complement strand
ATATAAAGAGACTCAGTTAGAGTTAAATATAACTAGCCTACCAAACCCTAAATAGACTGAAACAATTTATACAGCAATAATCTTATAATAGATTTATAAAGCTAGAGCTTATTTATGTGTAGGAGCTAGATACTCACAATAAAGAAAGCACAAAATACAATATTTAGGAGACCTCGACTGATTCAACCAAACTAGCTACAGCGAAGTTATTCTACACGTAGCTTATTACTTGCGACAAGGGAGATATTCATAAGATATAGATCCGAACCGATGATCTCCCGACACTAGACCCTTGGACCATCGGCTGGCTTGTTGCGGCTCAACGAGGTGGCCACGCAGTTGCATATACATCCCACATCATTGCAGCCTCAGCAAACCTCAATCATTCGAGAATCATACATCAAGGAAGGTAACAGTAACAACACGTCAGCGAAGCATGGCTTGTTCAGGCTTTATACTCAGTGCCACGAACCCTCATCTTGATACACTGAGTGAGTCAAGTCCCCGCTGCCCGCCAAGGGCTAAGCTTTCTAAGATAGCAATTTCCTTAGTAGAGTAGCACTCCACGGATTAAGTGGCGATAAGGGCAGATGAGGATAGTCACCGTTCTATAAGGAGCAACCAATAAATAGCACTGATAGCCTGGGGGAGACTTAAGAACCAGAAATAGCGTTGGGATCCTTTGCTGACGACTGTAAATTGTTGAATAGTTCTCGGCTATTCTATGTTTCCACAATAAAGGAAAAAGCCCCGTCAACGCGGATCATCGCTGTATCACAAGATGCTCACGTTTACATCCCAGTCACTATTTTCCAGTCTGATCACCCCTCAAGGATATAGTAAGAAGTATGGCTATATTAACATTATCTGAAGTTAGTTCCCTGTGACATTGCATCATATAATCACTGCTAGAGTCACGCGGAGAGTATGACAAGTTCACTCGATAGGGCAAAATCCTACTGGTAAGCTTATCCCAGTTTTATGTCTAGTGTAACAAGGATTCCTCGTGTAAATTCAAGTCCTATTGGATTTGGAAACAAAAATGCTATGCATTCTGATCCATTTCGTAGCAGCTGGAAAGCCCCGTTGAATCCGCCGCCAACAAAACTGATCGCCGCAGTGCATAACGTCGGAATCCTCTCAGCCTCGGCTAGAGCTATACGAGATCATGCCCTATGTCAGCACGGATTTAAATCCTATCACGGACAGGCACCTGTAGGAGTACAGTCAAAATGGATTCTGGATCATCGGGTCGGCCCGCATTTTCCTTTCCGATGATATCGGGGATTGGCTGTCTCGCCAATACCGTGAATGCATGCGACGTTGCAGAGGCGAAAAGGCCTATGATAGTAAGCTCAAGAGCCCGATTGGTCAAGAAACTATAAACGCATGCCACATTACAGGGTTGTGATTCGCAGCATTGACTACTAAGCTGGGTGTCACATCCGGCGGGATCATATTCCCAGTATCAAGCTCCACAACGTTGCGGCTCCATTGAAATATTTCCGACCTCTAACTAACCTCTATTCGGGAGGCTATGCTCGAAGCGAGCGACTCTGAGCCGCAACTGTCTTCCGTGTTACTGGGGCCGCTCGGCGATATCTCCTTATGTCAATGGATTCGATTGAAATCTCCTCAAATAGATTCTATTCTACTATAAATTCACAGCTTTTCCCGGAAGAATACATGTTCTATCCTCCTACTCTGTATCCAACCTAGAAGCATATTCTACCCTTTCAACTCTCGATCTACTCCATAACAATGAAGTTCTCAATCCTCACCCAGGCAATTCTTGCTATCCCTGCTCTTTCCGCAGCTATTACTTCTCCTGCAACTGATGTATCTGGAGGTAAGGCTCCCGTTCACTCAGACCCCAACGACCTTGCGTATTAATTACCCTCTTTATAGTGGAGCGCAGGGCCTGCGAGTTGACGCTTCAATGGAGATCCAACTGGAGCGAAAATGCTCTCCGAAGATACCGAGTGCAGCTTATCACTAACCCCCGTGATGACTCCCATCTCGGCCTCTACTGCGATGACTTTAAATCTAAAAGTTCTTGGGGCACCAACATCCAATGCTTCTGGGAGGGAGACTATTTCGTTGATGTTAATTATGGCGATGGTTCTGTTGGACATAAGTAAGCACTATCTATATTTTGGCCTATTTGGTAAATCTCTAACTTTATATTTCTCTTAGTCAATACCTGGACCAGCACAATGAAGCAGCTGATCTGTTTCAAGAGCAAACTGGATGCAATGTCATTCGAAACCTTTAGACTGCATGTTTAGAGGTAGTACTTCCGCTCTAGTGTTTACGGAATGTTGGGGGATTTTGACGTGAAGACGCAGAGGTAGCTGTCATTGGGCAAGATAGGTATCGACTTTATTAGTTATGGCATGCCAAGGGTTGGTAGTTTGATTAATAAAACCAATGCTGCTGCATCGCTGAGACTTTAGCTAAGAGGGTTTTAGCTGTGCCTAACTTCCTCTGTAAACCATGAACTGAGGGTTATTCGAGGTGTTTGAGCCAAACACAATGTGGTCGCGTACTGTTTGTTTGAGCGCAATACATTCAACTTAGAATGGGGTTTCACACTAAATTAGCTGTCAGAAGTTGTTCATGATTCACTCTCTATATGCAATATATCAAATCCTCTTTTCTATCTTGGTAGCAAAATTCAGATACTAGAATAATATTATTATTGCAACTTAAGATGTTCTAAAAAACACATTCTCTAATTAATACAAAAAAAAGAAACCCCTCCAAGATAAACCTCGATTTCTTTGCTCTCGCAAATTTTAGTATGTCAGATTTACACATTTACCATTCCAACGCTTCGCATCACCTTGAACAAGCTCCTCAAACATCCACCTTGCCAAGTCCTGTCGACTAATCGTATACCCTACTTCAACGCCAGTTTCCTTCTCACCAGCTTTCTTGAACATCTTATCTTCCCAGATCCATCCGACGCGGAGTGACTTCGTGCCTTTCATGTCTCCGTCTGTCAACAAAGGTGGCCGAAGCATAACATAACCGCTTAATGGAGGGTTGTTTTGCGTCACAGCCTCTCGAGTAACGTTTTCGAGCACTGCCGTGTCTGCTTGAGGTACACGCAAGAGCCACCAATATAACGGGATTAGAAGAAGTGGTCGATCCCGCTTTGAACCGTGTCCGGTGGAAGAGATTGGAGCGTAGATAGGCGAGTTGGAGAGATTGCCGGTTTTCTTGAGATCCTGGAGGGCTTGAATAACAGTAGACGCCGAATCACCGGTGATGTGAGCATCGTCCATGGCAATGGGGCGAATGGGGTTGTAGCTTAGAGTCCAAGTACTGGTAATTCCGCTGAAAATGACCTCTGGGTCATTGAGAAGAAGTTCGCGGACGGTATTGACATCTCGCGATGATCCCTCAACAACGATGAGCTGGGACTTTTGGATCTCTTCAGATACCCCAAGATCAAGCAAAGTCTTTTGCAGCTTCTTCTGATTGCGTACAACTGGGATTATTCATTAGCCTTCTTGTCGTACTGAGATTGTTCGGCAAAGTAGGTACTTACGAGCTGCCGCTTTGTGGCCATCCAATAATGTCCACGCTAGTAGATGGCGCAAGGTCGCGCCATTAGCTCCGATGAACGCTGCTTTGACACCCATTGTCTGAGGTAACGAGAGATAAATAAATATATATATAAGCTTTGATTTGAGGTTGGAACGAAACAGAAAGTTGTTAATTACCGAGGGCTGTTAACTATTTATACACTTTGTTAATTATATTATTATCATGCGATTTTTCTCCCTCCGACGGCCTCGGAGGAACTCATAGGAATGTGGCTTATTAAACTCCGCATAATCCGCTGGACGATATCCGCTATGTCCACTAACTACTGAATGCCAAGACGTTGCTGTAGTCCGCGGACGCCGAAAATATAAGAACGAAATTTTCACTAAATGAGAATTACTACAAATATTTTTCGTGATGGAGAGACGATGCCCAAGCACAATTGTAATATAGATCGATTATGTCCCGTCGCGTTACAGCATAAATATTTAGAGCTGCCGTTGCACCCTCTACTCCACCCGAAAAAAATTGAGAGCTTGAACGAGACATAAGTTGGATATTCAAGGCCTGCCAACGCCACCAGTTCGCGTTCTGTCGTGATATACAGGGTCTCACGTGCCTTTAGGACTATAACTACCTGTATAAGTCTAGGAGCAATAAGGATAAGGTAGCCTGGACGGGGTTTAAAATTGCAGTGAAATATCCATAGCGTAGGATTCAGTCCTTTTTCTCGCCAATCGATCGACCAATCAAGCTGATAGATTGGAACCATTTATACAATCCTCCTTAATCCTATCGGCAACTAGATACAGAGAACCATTACCCAATCAACTAATATCTTAGCCCATCAAAGCAGCGATCATGGGAAGAAAATACATGAGAAACTCCCCGACCATGTAAGTCTTCCCAACAGCATTTGTCTGGCCTCCGCTGCCAGAAGTAGCCGATGGTGATGCGCTGCCGTCAGATTCCGATCCATCCCCAGAACCATTACCGCTGCTCCCATTGCCTCTTCCACTGCTGCTATCATTGCCCGAGCCACTTCCACTTCCACTTCCACCGTCACCTGAACCGTTGCCATTATCCTTGCCTCCATCCTTTCCTGAACCGCCAGATCCTCCCTTTCCATTACCGCCCTTGTCATCACCACCTCCTCCGCCGCCGCCGCCGCTCTCAGAACCCTTCTCCGCAACAGCAGCCCTAATACTAGCATCCCCAATCGTAACTTCAACCTGTTTATCCCCCGCCTTATGAATCAAGTTCACCTTTTGATCCAACGCTGCCTTGAACTTATTACTCTCAACACTCTGATACTTGTCCCCTGTAGAAAGCAACTCCTTATCATAGATAGTTGAGCCATCAACTAACATCTGAAGACGTCCTCCAGTCTGTTCACCGATGGATTTGATGTTGCGTTCTTGAACCTTGATGTTGAGAGCGACGCTGACGTATTCGCCTTTTGAAACATCGTCACCACCGGAGGGGGGAAGTTCGCAATTCGCTACCTCGTTGGGTGGAGGTTTGAGAAGTCTAATCAATCAATATTACTCTGTGCAAAATGGGGGATGACTTACACAACGGTTTGATCTCCAGCGCCTTTGAACTCAGCATAGTTACCAAGCGTAGCCTTTTCAAGTTCAATCGGATACGCTTCAACTGTTGAAGTCGGCGCGGATCCCTTTGTCGCAACTGTGGTAAAGCCTCCTTTTCCACCACCTGTGGCTGAAGCCTCTGCTTTGCCAATCGTTTTATCAGCACTCTGGTCATCCTTCTTCGTCTCACCTCTATCCCCAGTCTCGCTCTTATAAGGAGAAAGTGAGTATTTACCATCAGTTGGCTTTGGAGCGCTTCCCTTGGCAGTCCGTGTAGGTGCCGCGTATCCTCTGGTCTCCGGTACAGTTGAATCTCCTGATGCGGCGTTAGTGGCGGGTTCTTGTTTGTTACTGGTCTTGATATCTGATGGCTCTTCGGTCGTTTGGGGAACTTGGTAATCTTCAGTGGATGGGGGTAAAGACTCCGGCGAGATTGATGTTGAAGCTGGTTCGTTACCATTGTCGCCAGTATCTGTTGCCTCCGCCTCTGATGTTTCTTGAGCTGCTGAGCTCTGGGCATCTGTTGGAACAACGGATGCTGCATCAGTATCTTCTGTTTGTGTCGCTTCCTCACCATTTGTGTTTGTTTCCTCTGTGGTCTCGTCATTGTCTGTCTCGGTGGCTTCGACATCAGTCGCAGTAGGCTGATTGGTATTATCAGTGGGCTCGAGATCCTCTTCGTCAGTGGCGGTCGGCTCTACTTCATCTGTCTGCGTTGGCTCAGGAGCATCAGTCGCAGAGGCTTTGGGGGGATCATCAACTTCGGTAGATTCTTCAGTGGGGTCTGCTGCTGGTGCTTTCTCGTTGGATCCGTTGTCAGTGGGCTTGGGGTCATCGATGGTAACAGTCGGTTGATTGTCCGGTTCGTTATCTGTAGGAGCGTCTGGTAAACCAGCAGTCGTTGTAACAAGCTAAAAGAGAACACTCACCAACATTTGATGGCTCTGTAGGCTCTGGTGAAGGTGCATCCTGGGGATTGGTCGCAACAGGATCGTTGACTGTCGCTACATCATCTGTCCCAGCTGTCGGCTGATCTGTCTGGCTTAGGCCTCTTTCAAGAAGAAGACCTAACACTAACCCTTTCAACAAACGCATTACGACTACAAAAGCTCTGAATCAGAAGTACTAAAAATGCAGAGTAGTAGAAAGATTGGTCAATATGCGATGAGGCTTTATGTATGTTGACATCAAGGCGCTTCAATTCTTATATACATATGCACTCCACCCCCTCATCAGATCTAGACCATCGGCAGTGCATTCACCATCATGGATAGTTCCAAATGAACATGCGCTAGCAAGTCCAGCTGAAAATAAGACATTCCCTCCGTCCAATACACTTTGTGGCACATCAGCCTTATGGGGCTCTTGGCAGCGCCAACGCTTCAATATTGGGTGGTTTTAAGCGAGCCAAGACCGCCATTTCTCTCCCTTCAGAACTGTCATCACCTAAAGGACCAAAAAACAAGCCAGTTCAGTTATTGTTGACAAATAGTGTATTAAGACATTCGTATTGATGTAAAACCTTGTTTGAGAAGCGGTTGAATGGCTTGTTCAACTGCCAGGCAATTTTGACAGGGCAACTACCAGCGGAGGCTGTGAACGCCACGAAAGTTAGGCTGAATCTTTAAATACAAGGTTAAACAGGCTTCTTCGCAGCAACTCTTAGCGGGTGAGCCTCGGTGTTATAAACAAACAGATTCTCTCCACCTTTTCCTCCACCAAGAACATCCCATTCGCCCTTGTTTTCCGTCTGAATCAGCCACATATACTTCAATACCTCAGCTAGCATAAAGCTAGCCATAATCCCCCCTCTCGTTCCGTCACCAGACGGAGAGAGTACATTATTGACACTAGTAAACCCATCGTTAACGCGCATGATCCTGTTTTGAGCTAGCGTATACGACCAAGCTACGTCGCGCCAGTATTGATCTCCTGTTTTTTGGTAGGCGTAGTACCAACTCTCTACGGCTTCGGGAGATTGACCGCCTGCGAATGCACCATCTGGGATAAACCAGCCAGCTCGGTTGTAGAGATCTGTTTGGTTGGTGTTGTTGGGTTGGGCTAGTTGTTCGAGATCCCAGCTGTAAAGGGTTGGGCCGATACCTGATGCGGCGTAGCGATAGCCGTTGGCGCAGTATTCGCTGAATGCGAGACCGTAGTGTAGCCAATCTGGACGGTCCATTGCTGAACTGCCGAGGATGAATGAGCCTCCGATGAAACAGGCGAGGAACTCGGTGTAGTTGACTTGTTGTTGACCGGTAAATGCCGCGACGAATGTCAAGTCGGGCCGCGATGATGGATGCGAGATTAAATGTTTGATAGTTGAGTCAGCAGCGAGAGTGAAACGTTCACCGTAGTGGCTGAAGCGATCTGGGTCGTAGACAAACATCTTGATGAGATACTCGTATGCCGAATCATTTCCTGACGTCCATCCTCCATAGATATCAAGAATCTCACCAGTCTCAATGCTAAACTCTCCTCCAGTCAGACCTGGCCAAATTTCGGACGACGGCTTCAGCCAATAGCTCTCAGCGCGATTAGCCAATCTTCCGTACTCCGGGTCACCAGTGAGATCCGAGAGATGCTGCCACTCAAGAACAAGTGTACCCATAGCAGCCAATCCGGTATACGGGGTTCCGTCATCAAGGAAGTTGTCGTCGGTATGCGTCTGGTTATCAATCCAAAGCTGACCCCAAGGAATTCCAGTCGGTGTATCAAAAGCAAACTTGAGCGTATCCGCCAACGTCTTCGCCTGCTCGAGCAGAGCATCAACATTATCCTTGTTGACTTTGAGATGACTGAACGGTCCCTTGAGAAGATCATACGCACTCAACAAGCCACCCAAATAGCGAATATTAGTCTCAAAAAGACTAACACTACTGGGCTTAGGCGTATTGGTCTTGGTAAAGTTGATAGTAGGAATGAAATCGAGAATAATCTCAACAATATCAGTCTGTTCCATCAAAATGGCAGTATCGAGCCCGTCAACAGCAGTGACGCCCCATCCATTGCGATCGTCGGTGTAATTGTTATACTTTGGTCTCAACGAATCGTGAGGGAATGCATGCTTGTAGTAACCATTCCACGCGAAACGAAACATGTCAACAATTTCATCAGCGCGCTTTTGCTGGCTGGGTTCGAAGCCAGTGTAGTCATAATCACGACCGCATTGTTTCGGGTAACGCAATTTGGTGTTGTTGGTTGGAGAAGCGAGAGTGAGTGCTGATAGCACGAAAGTGCAAAGAATGGCTGGAAACAACATCTTAACGAGAGGATGTTATTGCCGATAGTAGGAAGAATGCGTGATTTGTTGCAAACGCACATTGCACAGAATCTTGTGTAATATAAAGAAAATCATTTGAGTCCAAAAGAGCGATATTGGCCAATGCTCAATTAACTTTCTTAGAGCGTCGCAGATGTAATTGCTCACTGCTCATCAATATGCCGCATTGTTGATCGCCAGGGGGAATTGAGTTTGATTACTACTATGCGCACTGCAACATCGGCTCAGGTACTGCAACCCTTCTGGAAAACCTTGTGCATTTTCTCAGCGAAATGGTGCAGATCTCGGCAATTGTTGCTCTGACTGGAGAACCTTGTGATTTCGGTGGTTTTACGTAGATCATACAAAGTCAAAAATGGCATGGGACTTGGATAGTGTTTTATTTGTTCGCATGGGCTCAACCACTCAATATTTCATAACGGCCAGAAGTCTAAGGCGTTGAAGGCGTTGCAGTCGCTATCTTGAGTTTATCTCGGGCTAAGAAGGCTGGGCTTTTATTGAATGCTCCCTATGGATGCATCGGCCGACAAGGAAGGTATAAAGAGCATTCAAGCACTTAGAGCACGAAATTGTTCTTCGGAATCGAGGTTATAGACACTCTTTCGCGTCACGAGTCAAGAATAAAGCTTGATACCCAGACTGAACTGCCCTGATAGTAGAACTAGTTAACTGCCAGGCCCCCCGTTAAAAACGCTGTGGAATCAATGCGTCTTCAGCTACTATATATAGTGTGCAACGATTCATGTGTGCAGAAAACGAAAACCAGTGCATTTTTACACTGTTCTAACCTCCCCTGGGGCCTTCCACCTCATTTGACAGCTGGTATGCATTTCGTAATCACCCTTGACTTTGATTCAGAGTCACTCTACAAACTCACACTTACATAGAGGCACGTTAAGCCGACTAGTAATTTCGTGACAGCTCTGAAAGTGGACTGATTCTTCGTTTTCGGTGCCTTGTATACTAGCCAGTACAACATGGACATAGCTCATAAGCTTCACCTGACCTGTATCGTTGAAGATGAGAATTTCTGATTACTCAACAATAGTTGAAATTACCAGAAATCTTCAAGAGAAAGGACCCGGGATTAGTAGAAACTGACAATCAGAGTTGATCTATTAGAGTATGTTTAGCTTGTTTGACTTGAATCAGACAGTTACACCAGTCCTGAAGAGAGGTTAAAAATGCAGTGGAAGACGAACTGGTCTCCGAGTTGTCAAAATACAAGGCATATTGGCTTGGTCTGATTGGTCTGATATGTGCTATGAGTGTCCTTAGCGAGGTTTAAAATGCAGTGAAATGGCCGCCTTCTTACTATGCGTGATAAATGGGGAAATTCGACGTACTACGTCGTCGGTGCTGAGCGATTATCCATTATTTAACGAAATTCCATTGAGGCAGAGAGCAATGAAGTGACCGCAACTGCCAAAGTCTGCCATGCTACTTGTTAAGGTCTCTCAAGCCAGTCATTTATCAATGTTCAAGAATAACTACATCAGTTACCCCATTCAGTAACACATCATTACGTTGCGTAATTTATCCAGGGCTTATCGCAAGACTATCTACATAGTTTATCCCGCGATATAAAAGTCAATTGGCTTGCTTAAATTTAGTCCTGGCTAAAGGCAGAACTAAGACATGCTAGAACGGCTAATAAATATATTACTTACCTTCTGTCTGGATACATAAACCCTCCCAAAAGGTATATATGCTTATGAAAGGCGTTACTCATTTGAGTGCCGTAACTTTTGCTTATTCTTAGCTGATTATAGCGCCTTCGTGATTTTGGCAAACTGAAACATCTGTAGCGATTCAAACGCTACTTAGCTTCGGCGCAGTATTATAGCGCAGAACAAGCGGGGTTTTCATGATTACAAATACGATGTCGATCTCCAAACTTGATTCATGATTATAAATTAATGTGAAGGACCGAAAGCTGAAATATATATATCAGGTCAAGAAACCTCGTTGTAATAGTGTTCTAGAGAATCTCTTGGCACTGAGATCCCTGCATAACATGACATCAACTATCAAAGTCCTTGACGCGCCTCATACAGGCATCACTGTCAAATCTCTCGACCGCGCGATCCACCTCTTTCATGACCTTCTGAACTTACCCATTCAACGAAAGAACCATTTATCTCCACCAATATCTACAATTGTTGGACATCCCCAAGCTGAGATTGACATTGCCATTATAGAACTGCCGGGGGGTCATCTTATTGAACTACTGGAGTACTCTTCACCACCTCAACACGAGAGAGTAACTATGAAGCCTATGAGCTGGGATGTTGGTAGTTGGCACTTATGCCTCACGGTGAACGATTTGGACGGGATTGTTGGGGTGCTGATGGACGACAATTCGGGATGGAAGAAGATGGCCGAGCCACAGCGCTTGGAGAAGGGTCCGAATGCTGGAAAGAGGTTGGCTTATATGAGAAATGAGGACGATGGGTTAATTCTAGAGCTTTTTGAATGATAGACACATGGGCCTGGCTTCGATGGGAGCGCCACATGGCAGAATTGACGCCCTTCCTAAAGATCAAAAGGAGGAACAGCGGCGCTAGTACAAACTGGTCGATGACCCGGAAATATAACGGATATAGACTCACTCAGAGCAGCTCCTCGCCCTGCCCTCGACAACACCCGCGCTTGACGGCTCATCAATACATCTAATATTCCTTTTATCTTTAGCCTACCAATTTGAGTGGAGCCGATCGCTCTCTGTATTTTCCAATTTCATCACATGTACTGAGGGGAATGATGGATATACCCTGGCTGATCAGAATCCTTCGGCGGGGAGCGTAACATCGTTTCCCATGATCGGGAGTCCGGCTCCCTTGACAGAAATACATGAGTAAATCGGTAATAACAACACGTGAGTAATGTCCAAAGACTTTTTCCATATTGCTTTCTTTCAGTTATTCTGCTGATAAACGTATACTTCTATAACAGCACTGACTGCCGTCCATTACTTATCGTGCTTAACTAAAACCCAAAAAGGTCCCCGACCATGACAGGAGCAGACAAGAAATCCTCGCATCTAAAGGCGTGGCTCAGGTTACGGGAGCAGTGACATACATCAACCCGACGACTGGTCGCCCAGTCGATATTCGGACTGTTAGTTATGGATGGGTGAAGTTGTATGATGGATTTACTAGGAAGGCTCAATCATCAATGGCGCTCCCACGGAAGTGGGAGGCTGATCATCTATCTGGGACTCGGAACAAACTATAAATGCCAGCTTTGTTAGTTTTCCCAACTACACTGCAATTAGCAATCTCGGGGGGTCGGTAGGCCTAGTGCTAAGCTCTGCGAAGCTAATCGAACAGGTTGCTGCGTTCAATCCCCTGGAACCCGGTAACTCGCGTGTAGTGGTGTCAATTGTAGTGTATAGTCCACTGTAGCTGGCGGACCGGGGTTTTCATGCGCGTTAAATCTATCAGATTGTTTTTAACGAATGTGATTCTGTATTTATAATTGCATCCAAATTGAACGCAAAGCTCAGACTAAGGCCTCACAACTGCGGGTCAGCTGATATTTCCAACTGCTGATATCCATTTTACTTGGTCTGTGTGCCAGCATCTATGTGACCATTCTCTAGAAGTCTAAACAAACTAACTATTCCAGAAACAGAGGTTTTATAAAACAGCGGATCTATTTATAACGATTAAACACGGGATTTTTTGCGTGGTAAATACCCTCAGAAGGTGTTGATTGTCCTCAACACCAGAAAATTGAGGGCCTCAAAATCCTTGGATTTCACTGCAACTTTAACCCCCTGCGGCGAGTTGACGCCTTTCAGATGAGTTATCAGTGACGTCATTTCCGATGAGGCATCAACTGTCCTTACCCTATTGTCTGCATTTCAGTCGTCGATAAAGATTATGACAACGCCAATGGAGTAAAATTTGTTCAAAAGCTATAAGTTAAAGTTGAGTAACGGCCTACAGTACTCGCGGCTTATCTTCTGTTGTTCTGTACATATAAATCTTTCATCGGTATAATAATTCCTCGATTAATTTGCTTATCATTCACCGACGCCAGGTCGATGTTTGAAGCTGGACAAACCTGTCAAGAGATAAGAGAAGCCCTACATCCACATAACAACCTCCTTAATTATGGGGAATTACAAGCCAAAAGGCGCCGTGGACCTCAACTGGCTCACTAGAGAAGTATCCGAACATGTTCTCTAATTGTCACTTGCGTTCTTATCTTATCAGCCCAAGTTAACAATGCCGGCTCTAAGCGGCGAGCGTGGGGTTGACTAAGATTTACTCAAGTACCTAAGCATATAGTTTGGTAATGAATTCATGTTATGCCATAAAGTAAGACGGAGACACGGCATGAGGGTGTCATGGGAAGCTGTTTGGCTGCTATGGAATATGTAAGAACAGATCATGCGACGCAAAGGTGGTCAGAGTTAAGTGACGAGACCTCCGGGCTGAAGAAAAACACCTGCGATTCGTATCAGCACAGAAACGTGACAAGTTCCTGTTGACAGTCGTATTGTAAATTGTCCTATTTATTCCATATCCATATGCTAAAGAATCTGGGGAGATTTGTCACGAATTCTGTTTGATGGTCACTAATTCTTGGCCGTTATCGCTGTATGACCAAAGGTAAAAGGGTAGCGCAGGGTTAATCCGATGCGGGGTCGGCCTTTCACCCCAAACTTTTACGTATCAACAAATCAACCCCACGATAATAAAAACACCATCGACCAACCTCATCTCAGCCCCCCTTGAGTCTCTATACTTTCAACATTCTCACTCACATCCAAAATGACCCCTTCACTACAAGACGCAAAGATCACCTTCCTCGGCGGCGGTAACATGGCCGCCGCCATCATCGGAGGTCTTGTCGCAAAAAACATCACAAAGACCAACATCTACGTCTCTGAACCATGGGACGTCAACCGCAACAAAATGGCCGATCTGGGCGTTCGAACCACTGCTGATAACAAAGAAGCCGCCAAAGATGCCGACGTCGTCATCCTCGCTGTGAAGCCCCAGGTCGCCAAGACTGTTTGCGAAGAACTCAGCTCTGCTTGGACTGGTCGGGATAGTCTCCCAGTTGTCATTTCTATCGCGGCGGGTATCACTCTTGCTAGCATTGCACAGTGGTTCAAGGGTGATGCTGGAAAGGCACCTCATATCGTGCGTGTTATGCCCAACACTCCTGCTCTTGTTGGAGAGGGCGCTTCGGGGCTTTATGCGGCGGATGATGTTACTGAGGCAGAGAAGGAGTTGACTTCTGCTTTGCTTGGAAGTGTGAGCAAGGCTACTGAATGGGTTGACAAGGAGGAACTTCTTGATGTCGTCACTGGTATCTCTGGTAAGTTTCCCATCCCCGACCCGTATCACCAAATACACTGTCTAACATGTTCAGGCTCCGGTCCCGCTTACTTCTTCGCCTTCGTTGAGCATCTCATCTCCAGCGGTATTGGTCTTGGTCTCTCTGAAGAGCAGGCTACCCGTCTCGCTACACAAACCTGCCTTGGCGCCGGAAAGATGCTCGTTGAGTCTTCTGATGAGCCAGCTCAGCTCCGAAAGAACGTTACCAGCCCTAACGGTACTACTCATGCTGCTCTTGTGAGCTTTGAGAACTCTGGATTGAAGGGAATCGTGGATAAGGCTGTCAAGGCTGCTGCCGACCGTGCCAAGGAGCTCGGAAAGAACTAGAGGGCCTAAGTTTGCGGTTGGGACAAAAAGGGTAGAGGATTCGCAAGAATACAAAGTAAAATACATTTGTTCATCTGTTTGTATCATCATACCATGATGGATTTATTGAAATCGCTGATTCTTCCTCATCATAATCAGTCAATCTTGAATGTACTGTTACGAAGTCCAAGTATCCCAAGCTCGCCAAAGAAATTGCCCCAAACCCTCGGAACCATACTCTGAAAGACATTCTCAAGGTCAATCTTCATCTCAACAACTCTAAGAGCCTCATAGCGACCCCCAAATACCATCTTCAAGTCCATTTCTTCATCATCCAAGAATCCAAGAATCCCCAAAGTCAAGAATATTCTCATTATCCTTTTCAATGAGCTCCTTCTTCAAAGCCAAAGCCCACTGCTCTGCTTCTTCCGCACCATTTTGTTGCCGAGACGACCCAACGATCTCAAGCCAGTAATGCTCCTTCCGAAGATCAAACGCGGAGTCCAACGGTTCAACTGGATCTCGATGAAAGTGCACAGAAAAAAACGCCTTGGGTCCTGGGATAGTATCATTATACTTTGCCAGAATCTCAACCGTCCTGGGCGTAAGCGTGTAGAACTTGAGTGTTTGTACACGGCCATAAGCACCATATCCAGGTACAAATGCCTTTTCTTCACAGTGCCAAGACCAGCTACTCACTGCGAGAAAGCCATATTCTTGAGTTCCAAGAGCTTTAAGCCTATCAGCCCACTTCCAGCCTTCTTCGGTATCATCAACGGGCCAGATGCATGATAAGCATACGGCTTTGCGCTGTTCGAAAGGTTCTTCTAAAGAATCTTCACCAGACTCTTCATCTTCTGGAACAATCAATCCAGCCGGTGACAGTGAGAATTCCTCTGGAAATTCTTCGTCGGTGATGAGTCTTTGATACACTTCCATCAATGCGGTCCAGGACGGATAGATAAGTGTGCCTTCGAGAATCTATAATGATATGGTCAGTCTGCTATGCCAGAATAGGTCTCAAACGTACCTCTTTAAAAGGGTACACTTTGATGGTCAGCTCAGTAACTAAACCAAGACCACTTCCACGAATGATTATCAACTCGTCTTCAGTCGCATCTTTAAGTTCGCCTTTGTAATTGACATACTTGGCGCCAAGGATCTGATCAACGCCAAGGCCATACTTCATAGACAACGGACCGTAACCGCCATGCGTTGCCCAATTGACATATCCAACTGACGAATCCGGTGCTCTGAATTATACGTCAGTGCTGCCTTTGATTGAACCAGCGATGCTCACGTTGGCGTCATGAGTTCATTCTCCTCTAGGGATTTATTCAACTGTCGAGTAATGATGCCTCCCCCAACATTTGCCGTAGCTTTATTATCGGCAATAGTCACGTATTGAATATCGCGCATGTCAATAACAAGAGCATATCTCAACTGGCTGGGCCAAACATAGCCATGGCCACCTGTATGCTTAATATAATTGACGTTGTTAGATCCACAAAATCGGACCAGGCTTTGGACGTGGGCTGCGTTTTGGGGGCATGTGATGATGGTATAAGAGTTGATGTTTTTGGTGTAGTATTTCGTCAAATTAGGCCATTCGGCATCGCTGGGGAAAGTAACTTTGATATCGGGGTTCCCGGTTTGGAAGTCTCGAAAGAGCTTGATCGGGAAGTCATCATTTTTATCGTGAGACATGATGAAACGCGGTTGATTCGATTTCAAAAATGAGAATGCTTATCACAGGATTGGGTGAAAAGGAAAAGATCTTAGTACAACGATCGAGTTGCAAGGCCCGTGCTGCAGCAACCCTTTTCTATGACTGACAGACGATGCCCTGAGATGATACTGTAATCTGCCTTGTCGGAACTCGGCATGCAACCAGGGATGATCCCGCTCCAACTGGCTAGGCATCATCAGCAAGGAACGAATGCACAAATAAGACTCATGATATGATCGCCAAATAACGTCGAGAGGGTTGTCTACTGAACCAATCTTGTTGAAAACTTTGGAAAAATGTCACATATGTAACCCTACATGCTGATTTGTCTCTTCGTATTCTCTATGCTCTTTGGAGTCTGCTTCAAAACTCCGATAAAGGTTATACTTGGTGACGCATGTTGATTGGCCAATCGTATGGAGCATGCCTCGCACTGGAGCCCTGATCGGGTGAAGTGCCCCCTGAGTCATCAGAGGTGACTCAGATAAGATGACTCCCCGATATGTCCATCCAGTGATTTCTCTCTGGGGAAGAAATGATGGCAGAGCGGCAAAACTTTGAGGCGACTGAGTAACCCGACAAGAATTGGCCCCAATCCTTAGATTCATGAGACGTCGCAACTGCATCGTAACATGTTGTAGATTCATTGTGTTGATCTTGCACATTGACCTAACTTGGGTGATCATTTTTAAGACCACAGGACTAAGAGCCCACGGGGAGCATTTTTCATATTGTTTCGCTTCAACCTCAAAATGGCATATTCTTGACCTCTCAATCTGATCTAGGTTAAGCCGATTAGTGCTGATTCATCAACATCAGGACCAATCAGAGAAAGGCTGAAACCTGAGGCATGCACATAGCGTCCAGAAAAGCGCAAGTTTCTATTCAATAGTTTATCAGGTAGTCAGATACTCTTCTTAACAGCCAAACCACCCAAGAGGCCAATTAAAAATTACTTGCCTAAAGATCCAGCTGACTCGAATTTGAGAATATTTTGGTTCCAATGCCGCCCTCAAAACGCGGTCGCAAGTCACGAGCTTGCGACTCATGCCGCACTAAAAAGGTAGCTCTCTCATGTGAATTTTAGAAATCGTCGGATCTGTCGGAGACAAAAGATACCGTATCTTGGTCTTGTCGCGAATTTTTTATTAAAGACCGTGCCAGTCTGTTGACTGACAGACCACCAGATACAATGTGACCGGGCTACTCCACGATGTGATTATTGCCAGCATCATGGCTTGACATGCACCTATAATCAAGCCACAAGCAGAAACGGTCCAACATTACAGTGAGGCCAAATTGTCACTGATTCTCTGGCAATATTGCCTAACTGGAAGTGATAGATACAAGGCCGCCGACCCTTGCATATCTGAGCCGTCGGGACCAAGTCCTTCGCTCAACCGCCAGCAGAGTCAAGCAGACCGTGATGAGAGCGAACGTGAGTCACCTCAATCACCTGTTATCTCCCATATCAGTTTTAAAATCTCTTATTGCTAATGCACAGCATCCAGTAGCACCGGGGGCCGATTTCCTCCAGCAAAGCAATCCAACTTACCTGCAAGGTTTAAGACTATTGAATGGCTTTTCACTTTTCAGTGATCAAGGCCAGCAATGGATTCAAGATACAACGGGTTCAGCACTGTTACCGGAACTTTTCAACAAAGCTCGGGCCCCTTCGAAAATCCATCAGCAGACCGTGCCATTCTTCAAGAATCCCAGCTCAAAGCTTCCAGCACGAGAAGTAGTCGAAAATCTAGCCACGAGATTCTGCTCGTCCATCCAGTCGTTAATCTTTCCGCTTCTCAACCTTGATCGCTTTATAAGTCGAACTATTGAATTGGCCTACTCAGAAGTTGGCGAAGAGAAGTATGGGATTGCTAGTGCAAAAGCCTGCGTTCGCGGAGTTCTGGTGATTGGCGAAATCTTTGGACTCAATGTTGGGCAAGAGGTTTCTAATCTAGGTTTCTTTTGTCAAAGATATGCCTCAGAGATTGAAGACTCGATTCCCACAATCTTGAGAGAGGGGACGGTGGATGGACTGGAGTCCTTAATGATGCTGGTGAGTTCATTTCCGTTCAAACTTCCTCGGTGGTTCTCTCCTAGCTTGGCATTGACGAGTGAATATTTCTACAGGCTATCTTTAAATACTTCATGGGCGATTTACAATCTGCCTCTTTTCTTATTTGTCTAGTCTCCCGTCTGTTGTTCCGGCTTGGCGCTCATTTTCCTCCTCCTGATACAGCTCTGTACGACAATGGATCTCTAAGCCACCATATCCGCGATCTCTTCTGGGTCTGTTATTGTATCGACAAAGATCTTGCTCATCGAATAGGTCAACCACCGACGATCAACGATAATGACTGCGACTTGTCTCTGCCAATCGACTACGCTGAGATGCAGAACTCGAACATTCTCAGTCCAAACCCTGCACCAAACGTCGGCTCTGCTACTATCCCGCTTTATCCATGGGATCCCCGGTTATCGATGATCAAATCAAAGATATACAACGAGCTTCACTCACTTAGCGCTTTGAGGCAACCAGAGACCGTAATCTTGAGAAGAATGCGCGCTCTAGATGAAGAGGTGGAAGCCTGGCGGACTAGCCTTCCTACTTACTATCGACCTACCTTGTCGTTTCTAGAGCAGACGCCAGTGGATGTCCATACAAACACCCAAGCAATCATGCTTCGCCTATCATATCATCACTGCGTGATTCTCATTCATAGCACCAGATGCAGAATCTTCAAATCGACTCTGCCAGTAGATGGTTTGATAGACGGAGGCCATGACTCTAATCTCCAAATTCTGCTCGACGCCTCGAAATCGATCTTAGTCTATCTTGAAAAGGCGTTGCCTATACTGGCACACGAGTGCTTTTGGTATGCACCGCTAATAGTAATCCATTTTCTTCTCTAACCGAGCTCTAGGGTCATCATCTTCTATCCAATGACAGCCATCATGACTATCTTCTCCATTGCGCTTCGCGAGACGCAAATAGAATTAGTGACGGAAAAGTTGGCATTATTACAAGACTTTACTCAGCTGATTCGACGAATCCCGATACGGAGGCTGACAGTCGCGGAAATATCGCACTTGGACTACACAGAGAAACTCGTCCAGGATATGAGTCGGTTAGTGATGGCGTCTGTTCAGAAGAATGGCTACGGGGCTTCGTAAAGTACATCCCCAATATGCCAATGCTTAGAGCAATACAACTCACATAAATGAGATTTCCGGAAAATCCAGTCGAAACTGATTATATCTCATCAGTCTTCCAACGCGTTCGTTGTTTGTTATTTGTAGAACGTCGGGAGATGTTACGGGCTTAAGATGCTATTTCCGCTTCAAGACCTGCCTTAACTCCAGCGTTGGCTGCGGCGACGCATTAGCAAAAGCGGACAATATTATTTGTCCGAGAGACCTGTCAAAAATCCAGCAAATCACAATGCTTCATGATTATGCTATGCCGAATTTGGAAAGTGATCTCTGATTGGTTACCTCTTTCAAATCGTCATGTTAGAAGGGAGATATGGAATATATAAGTTAAGATATCTGCTGGCGAAATAGACAGGACATTCATCACACCAAACTTACATTCATATCATAGACACATCAAAACTTCTCATCAACATCTTTATCATGGAATTCCCCAACAACCATCTCATCGGCGGCGCAGCTGATATTCCAGTCAACGCTGCTTCTCCCATCTTTGCCTATAGTCCGGTCACTCTCCCCGCCAAAAACCGTAAGGTTGACCTTGACATCAAGGTCACTGTCCCTATCTCTGGTACTAGCCTCCCTATCATCCTTCTCTCCCACGGCCATGGGCCAAGCAACTATCTCTCTTCCCTAAAGGGTTATGGACCCGTTGTGGATTGGTGGGCAAGCCATGGCTTTGCTGTCATCCAGCCTACCCACTTGAGCTCTCGGCAGATCACTTCCGATTTCAACGCAGACAATATCCAAGATCTCTTTATGGAGTCTCGTGTCAAGGATATGAAACAAGTTCTTGATAACCTCGATGCTATTGAGGAAACTGTTCCTCTTCTCAAGGGTCGCCTTGACAAGGCCAAGATTGCTGTTGTCGGCCACTCACTTGGATCTTTGACTGCTAGCATTCTTCTTGGAGCCATCAATATTGATCCTCGTAATGGGTTAAAGATGGAAGCCTTCGACTCCCGCATCAAGGCAGGCGTTGTCTTTGGCGCCATTGGAGCCGGAGACAAGGACATGTCAGAATCCGGTAAAAAGATGGTTCCCTTCCTCGACACCAAATTCGACACCATGAAGACTCCAACCCTTGTCTTCTGGGGTGATGAAGATGTCAGTCCACATCTTACAACTCGAGGAGCCGACTGGCATCTTGACCCTTACACTTTGGCTCCGGGACCTAAGGCTGCTTTTGAAGTTAAGGGAGGAAAGCATGGTTTTGGCGGTATCAGTGGATATGATGCTAAGGAGTGTCAGGATGAAGGTTCTGAATTATTGGCAACTATGCAGAGAGTTACTTGGGCTTATCTGATGAGCCAGCTTTACCCTGGTGATGAGTCATGGGAGCAGGCTAAGAAGGCGATTGAGAAGCATGCTAAGATTGGAAGGATTCAGGAGAAGTAGATTCTGGTTGACATCGCAAATGTTATGATAGTGACAGATTTATCTGATCTACTGGAGCAGTAAGGCCGTATTGTCTTCATATTGCCAAATACTAAACTGTGACTAAATGGGAGCCAACAGGCCTCAAAACCAAAATTAAAGCCAATCGTGCCTATAGCTTGAATCCAAAGTAATGAATTCTGGAAAATGTGAAATTCCTTTGGAGTGATGTAGAAAGTGCCGCCCACAAATGTAGTAAAGGCCCCAACTAGTGTGTTTTTGTCTTGCCTGCCGTCTAAGACTTCGACCGCCGAGATTTCCACGCGTATAATTGGCAATTTCCAGATGCAGTAACCATTTGCCCATCCTTGTTGTGCAGTGATAACTGGATCCTGTAAAATGTGGATTGCCTTTCATGGTCGACTAAGATATGGCTAGAGGGAGTGACATATATCAAACTTGATATACTCCATCTTAACGACAAGGATATCTCGTGGAATGGGGGCAGTCAACTGGATAGTGCCCGGAAAAGTTATGATCTCAGGTTCGTTGAAGGAAAATGGCGTGTAGTCGCCCATGGTCTTTGTGATACTATTGTTCGTATCCTTGTTGTTCATTCCGTCGAACATGATAGTTATGTTGCTTCGAAGGGCTCCTGTGAGTTTATGTACAGTATCTAATAGCGCTTGTAATTGAAACGAGCAATAAATCAGATATCCTATCTTGCTGTCTGGATTTAAATAGATTTAAAGAGAACATATCATAGTATCATTTGAAAATTAACAGGAAGAAGATTAACATTTTTATTTATTGTCGGTAGTTTCATTATGAAATTGTTTTCGAAAAGAAACTGGGAACTTAAAGTCAGCTACTTCTTGGTATACTGACAAAGAAAAGGCCTTATAAATGTATCAACTCTGGTTTGATTGACCGAAATTGTTGGTAGATAGATAGACTAGCCGCATTTGAAACACTTAGCGAGGCTGAGTAGCCTTTGTATCATTGTCAGCGTTAAAGATGCGTAGCTGCTATTGGTTCCTTGAAATAAGACCATATCTTTGTCTCACTTTCAGCTGAGAAGAAACCCCGCATTCTACAATCGCACCTCAACCAGGCAGCCATGACATGTTTCTGTTTCTTCCAGGTTACAGCACGGGACGATAAGTTCATTCAACATCTTCCTTGAAGTCATGGGCCCTCTATCTGCACTTGGAGTCGCTGCTGCTGTAGTACAATTTGTTGACTTCGGTCAGAGACTACTCTCAGAAACCTGGCACATTTATCGCGATGCAACTGGTCAAGATATCGAGCTTCGCGAGCTCTCAACTGTTTCAAGGGATCTTATTCAGGTGACTCAGGCTGTGAGAGATGCTATTGCCCAGCAGGAGACCTCAACGAGTGTCTCTCAACACGCGGATACCTTGCTGCTCGGCGTATGTCGCGAATGTGATGATATATCTAGAGACATCGAGAATGTTCTACCCCAGATTGACGCCTCTTTCAAGTATCAGCTTGAATTTGGAAATCAATCTAGGGTTACGTCTTTTCTCAAGAAGGATGAAGATGCAAAATTGTCCATGGGGGATGCTTTTCGAAAAGCGCTGAAGTCCTTATGGAAAGGTCGAGAGATTGAGGATTTGAAAACCCGATTCAACAACATTCAACAGCAAATGATGGCCGCGGCAACAATGTCGATTTGGTAGCTTGCCATTTTCCCTTGTTCTACGACTAGACTTCATGCTAACTCTGATTAGGTTCAACTCGCGGGACAGCAAAGGATGGGAAATGCAATTTAGCAAGAAGCTCGACGCTATGATTGAGACACTGAATCACGCCCTCGAGAAAACCGTTGATATGGGCCCAGGAAGAGTCCCTATCAAAAGTGAAGACCTTGCAATGAATGGAACCATTGAAACTAGATTCGACCCTCGTTTGGATCAGTTCGTGCCAATACAGGAAAGCAAAGGTCAAGCTGGTACATCATATGAGGGCCTCCAAACAGGACGAGGAGACGGTATCGGATTAATTGAGCCAAGAGCGATTAAGTCAATTCGCAACAGTCGGGTTGCGGAGGAAATCATTTCTAGGCTATGGGCGGAGGATTGGAAGCCAGATTCCTCCATCCTAACAACATTTCCTCAGGAGTCATCCACTTCCGCCAACGACGTAAAGTCAACTATCATTGAAAGCCTTCGATTCAATTCTATGAATAACCGAGAAGAGGCTATATCACCCGCTTTCCAGTCAACGTATCAATGGGTGTTTTCTAGAAGACCAAGCTCTTCAAGTACAGGCGAACCAATGTGGTCTAGCCTCCCAAACTGGCTCGAAAGCAATTCCCAAGTTCCATATTGGATTACTGGAAAACCCGGCGCTGGGAAGTCCACTGTGATGAAGTACATCGCGAACCATCCTGCCATTAATCGATATCTATCCAAATGGGCTGCCGGATATCCAATATACAAGATCAAATATTACGCCTGGAAACCTGGTTTGGAACTCGGGAAGTCAGAGCAAGGGCTTCTCAGGACACTTCTTCATCAGACTCTTCATAAAAACCCAAAACTAACGTCAATTCTGTGCCCAAGGAGATGGGCACTCTTTCACACAATTCGTGAGCTAGAATCGCAGGACCTACCCCCATGGAGTGATTGGGAATTGCATGAGTCCTTCACTCGTCTGCTGAGCTTCTCTAAGACTAGAATGCGCCTCATCATCTTCGTTGATGGTCTTGACGAGTTTGACGTCGCTCCAGTGGAGCTTTGTAACTTAATTCAGCGCGTGGCCCAGCATGAAGCCATCAAAGTCTGCGTCGCGAGTCGATCGTGGCCGCAGTTTAGTGATGCCTTTGCAGATAGCCCAGGGATGCAAATGCATCTCCTAACACATGACGACATTAAGGCATACGTGTTTGGCCATTTTGATGGAGTCAGGGCATTTTTAGAGCTGAATTCACTCTATCAGAGTGGTGGTGATCGACTACTACACCAGATCATTTCCAAAGCCCATGGTGTCTTTCTCTGGACAGCCATCGTCACCCAGACAATCTACCAATCCTTGGTAGAGGGCGCCAGCTTGCCACAGCTACAATCAACCCTGGATAGGATACCTCCGGAGTTAGAAAGCCTGTACGACGCAATCTACTCCGCGATTCCTGAAAGACTCCTCCCAGAAGTTTCGGTCATGCTGCAAATTCATGTGTCTGCTTGTTCACCCGTTGACTGGCTAACTCTGTGGTTGGCAGACGAGACAAGGGGAGCCAGGGTAAACATCAATGTGCATGCCCTTGATATGGACCAGGTGCACTTGGCTCTCAAGAGAAGACTGGACGCCAGGACGCGCGGAATTCTTGATGCTGTCAAGTCCACAGGAACTGTCGACTTCCTGCATCGAACTGCTGCAGAGTGGATCAGACAGCCTAGAGTCTGGGATCAAATTAGGTCCGTCAGTCCCCGTGGCTTTGACCCGTGTATGTGTCTCCTCCGCGCCGAGATCATCAAGATGGAAAACATGCAACACGAAACATTCCCAGGCAGTGATGAATTTTGGAGTTGCATAACCAGATCCCTTCTCTATGCATCTCTTGTGGACCAGAACGCAACCCCAGACCAAACGCTTGTTAAAGCCGTTGACCAACTTCACCAAGTGGCGTCAAGCATCTTTTCGTCGCATTCCACCTCCTCCATTGCCGACGTGATGTGGCCCACGTTCCAACCAAACACGGGCCCTTCCAGTAGCTATGCGCGCAACAGCTTCCATGGACTGACAGTGCAATTTGCTGTACTTCGGTACATCCGTCAAAAAATGGATGAATATCCTGCAGGATTTCATGCAGTTCCCCTCAAAGAATCTAGAGCCCTTCTTGAACAAGCGATCTTTGGGTTCCAAAGATATTCTGCGTCATCTATAATCGCTGGAGTAGATAGCTCTAGAATCCCTTATTCTCAACGACTTGACACGATAGCTTTTCTCGTATCGAAGGGAATTAGACAGACCGGAATTTCTTTACTGTTACAAGAGGCTGAATCTTCATCTCATAGGATTGGTGACCAGCTCTATGTGCAGTATCTTGTTGACGTTAAGCATTTGTTGGAACAGATGGATGCTCTGGAGGACGGAAGGAGGGCATATATCAAGGGTAAGCTTGGGAAAAAGATAAAGAAATGGTTTCGGTAGTGTTGCTGAATAGAATAATGTATAGGTGACGGGGAAAGCTCGTTAACCTTTCTGGAAGACGGTAGATCTAAAGTTCGATACTTGAGGCAGAAAGCATTGTATGAAAACGTGCGAGGTAGTATAAATTAGCCTTATTTACCGGCCTACCCTAACCATAAAGGTTAAAGCGGACCTAAATCTCTTTTTGATTTCTTGTAAAATTTCTTTCACTCTCTTTTCTTCTGGCTAACGTCGCATCTTTAGTGATTCTTGCGTGAAATGCAGTGGGAGTAAGACTGAAGTCGTGAAAAAGGCTTGGAGTCCGTACACGGTCTTTTATCATTCGGTATCATAAAAGAATTCCCTTTCCTGGGAACCTGTCACTCGCTCGGTCCGAGTACAGAGGAGCAGGAGATCAGCGCTCAAGCAAGAAGATACAAAACCTCAAAGGTAAGACATAATTTGTTAGCAACATCGCACTACTGAAGTCTGAAGCGCGTGATTCAAGAAAAGGATGATGCATTGTTTTTCATTAATCTGTCTCTACTAGTCATTAATGGCACGGAAAAACTAGAAGGACGGACCCTTGTGATAGCTATGCTCTCAGAGGTCTAAACCCATTTCCACCAATCAAGTCTGAGCATGGACCGTGCAACAGGCTCAGTTTAATGAAAACGAGTTATTGAGTTCAGACGATGCGACCTTTAGAGTTTGGAGAATACGGCGAACTCGGTTGACATGGCATGACAAGCAGCCAAATCATGCTGGACATATCGGCAGTCATCTGTGACCCTGTTTGCTAAAAATGAGCTATAACACCAAGATCCCCAGCGCCGAAATCAATTTCAGCCCCCTCCGCAAAAATACTGCTGAAGATGCGCCTTTCCACCATTTTCAGCGTCACTGTCGCCCTATCCCAGCGTGTCCGCGCATGGGGCGCAGGACAACAAACGCATTTCGAGTCATCACCAGAATCTCACCTCCAAACTCGCGACGATGTCCCGGGTGTCATAGCTGGCACATTTGACCAACTAATCGACCACGACAACCCCTCTGCAGGAACATTCAAGCAACGCTACTGGTACAGCCTCACCTATGCTAACAGCAGCGCTCCACCAGTCGTTTTCATCTCCCCCGTTGACGCAGAAGCCGAGCAAGCGGTATTCTGGCTACAAGATGATTATGTTATTGGCGGTATGATCGCCAAGCGAATTGGCGCTGCTATGATCATGCTTGAGAATCGGTACTTCGGTAAATCTTCGCCATATGATCAACTTTTCACAGAGAATATGAAGTATTATACTGAGGATCAACTTATTCGGGATAAGATTTACTTTGCAGAGAATGCGGATCTTCCTTTTGCCAAGAATGGAAGTGCCAGACCCGACCAGGTGCCTTGGGTCCATACGGGATGCTCGGCGCAGGGAAACCGCGTTTTATTCTCTCAGAAGCAATCCCCCAACACGTTTTGGACGTCATGGGTTTCTAGTGCGCCACCGCAAGCCATTCCGGACTTTTGGAGATATTTTGATGCGGCTAAGGCGTTCTTGCCCAAGAACTGCACTACGGATGTGAACAAGGTTATTGAGCACTTGGACAGCATTATGCTGCACGGTAAGATGATCCCAAAAACTGGTAAAGCCATCAAGACTAACGGATTTCACAGGCTCGGCTGCTGAGATCCAGAAGATCAAGGAAGACTTTGGCGCTCCTGATCTCAAGCACAACGACGACTTCATGAACCTTCTCAGCTACGGCCCTCAGAGCTACCAGGGCGCCAGTCTGCGCATCGGAAATACATGGCAGTTCTGCGATTATGTCGAAAACGCTGTTGACATCACAGACAAGGCCAAGCTTCCGGGTGCAGAAGGCGTCGGGCTAGAGAAGGCACTGGCAGGATATGCTCGCTGGACCAAGGAAGTATGGATCCCAGGAAAGTGCGAGAGCCAAGGTCCATGGAAGGGTGAAAACAACACTGGTTGCTACAACTTTGGTGACTTTGACAGCTTGGTTTACAAGAACCAGAGTTTGAATGCTCCAAGTATTGTTGATACACTTCAAGTGCAATGGCTGTTCTGCAACGAACCTGAGGAGTATTGGCAGACTGGTTCACCAGCGGGAACGCCGACGCTCCTTTCACGACTGGTCAACAAGGACTATTTCAGAAAGACTTGCATGCGATATTTCCCTCGTGGACCCGCCGGAGAGACTTACGGTTTGGCCAAGGGAAAGACATCCGATTCCTGGAACGCTAAGTATGGAGGATGGAGCGATCCTTCTGCATACGTCAAGAGAACTGTCTTGGTGAATGGTTTATTTGATCCATGGAGGGCAGCCTCATATGCATCTCCGCAAAGACCTGGGGGTATTCTTGGAAACAGCACCTACATCAAGCACTATCTAAACCCGGCTGGCAACCATTGCACTGATACATATCGTAATGCTGGCAATATTTGGCCGGAGGTCAAGGCGATTCAGGAGGCTGGTATCAAGGAGATTGAGAAATGGGTTGCTGAGTTCCCTAAGCATAAGTAAAGGGCCTTTCAATGGGGATTCATAAGGGCCTCATATTAGGCGGACAATGAGCCAATAATAAGATTTTCACTGCATTTTCAATCGCCTCCAGCGCATTATTAAGTCAGACAAAGCAGACACGTGACGAGATCCAAGTCGACGCAAATTGACGAGCTTTCTGTTTTTGTCCGTCATTGTCAAATGGCAATATTCAATATACGGGGCCTATATGTACAAAAGTCATGCGACAGTTTTTGACAAAACTGCTGAAATGTTACAGCCAATATCCTAGATAATACATTAATTCTTAGAATATACTTTATTCTCTTACTTTATAAGAGGCAAAATCATCTCTTGGGGTCAGGCTGGCCTCCGGGCTCAGTCAGCACGGGTATGGACTTTTTTGGTTGGGCGGACAAGCTTATAACTGAACTTGGTGCAAACGCTCTGTCGCCCGATGGAGCACAATGCTTCATCCTCTACACTATACGCATCCAGTCGGAGGTTATTTAATCGATACCAAGACTGAGTGAGGAGTTGTACAGATGGCACCGAACCATTGTTTTGGTCAGTCTTTTAGTCCTGGTCCATGCACAGTCAGATTGCACAGTCAGATTGCACTGCAATTTTAAACCCCCCCGAGGCTAACCTACCTAGATATAAATAGATTCATTGGAAACAATAGATAGGTTTGGTTTGGATATGCTTCTGTCTCAGCAAACACCTTATTTAAGTCAGGAACATAAATCGTGCTTGACAGAATTTTTTCCAACGCACAGACAACCTTCCTAGCTTCAAGACCAACTCACCATCCCAAACCAACCATGCAATTCTCAGCCCTACCACAGACTAAAAGAGGGGTCGACCCTTAATTCCAGTAAGCTCAGTACCTCGAATTAGAAAGATTTACTGAAAATCCCATCTAGACCGCCGTTGCGGAAGGTCTTATGCCAAAACCTCGTCTTACTAAAGACAATAGTCTTGGCACTAACGTTGCATCAGACAGAAGTTCCATCAGCACTAGCCATTCAGCTCGAAATATGAAACCGCTTTAGGAAGACTTCATTTCCGGGGCTTTATTTATAAAATGGAAGATAAAAAAATATTGGCCCCCAGGTTCTTGCGTTCTCAATTTTCCCTTGTCTTTGCAGCGGCTATAGACTTTTGTGTTGCTTTCGCTAACACAATATAAAAGAACACGATTTCCTTTTTCCACCATATAAGCTTTTCCAATAGCTTCGTCAAGTTACCATTTGCAACAACAGGTTCGGTTCATCATGTCGGACGCTGGAGATACTGCAGTGAAGATGAAGCCTCGTCCTCAGGCTCATGTCACTCCTGGCATCTCAAGCCCCAATTCCTCAACAGATCGGAATGAATACCCTCATCCTGAGCCCATTCACGGCAACACCTTCCCCTCCCAAAACGACCTCAACGAGAGTAATTACTTCAGCGGTCCACGTGACCTTCAACGCCATTCCAAATGGCCTCTTATTCTCCAACTCCACGGCTCAATCATGCCATCCCTCATAATCCCCCTCCTTCTTATCGCAGGCTGGTCAACCGCTATAACCGTCATATCGAAAAAAGTCCATGATCTCAGCGTTAACTCGGTCCTTCTCACAATTCTCGGTTTCGTCGTCGGTCTAAGTCTCTCCTTCCGCTCATCCACCGCATAC
The DNA here is from genome assembly GCA_012977745.1 of Fusarium anguioides. Taxonomy (NCBI): domain Eukaryota; kingdom Fungi; phylum Ascomycota; class Sordariomycetes; order Hypocreales; family Nectriaceae; genus Fusarium; species Fusarium anguioides. The sequence goes on along the minus strand of JAALXK010000320.1, from coordinate 80,380 downwards.
GAGCGATATGCCGAGGGGCGTCGATACTGGGGAATGCTAGCTACAGCATCTCAAACTCTCGGACGTGTTATCTGGATCCATGCTTCTGATACCGCGAGTGTTTATGATTCTGGTACCGGTGCCGTGTGTGACCAAGATCCGAGGGAGATTTTGGTCAAGAAACTTGGTGCTATGAGGCTTATTGCTGGATTTGCTGTTGCGCTTAAACATACGCTGAGGTTTGAGCACTGTGCTAGCCAACCGGACATGCAACCTTACATTGCGCACCTTGATACATTTTCTGGGCGAGCGACTACGATGCATAAGAGGAAAGTTTCAAACCTAAACAGGGTTGCTGGTGAGTACCTTGGTCTTGCTTTTGCGCAGACTGATCCGCGCAAAATGCTCAAGAGAGCTGAAGAGCACCATGGAAATCTCCCTCTTGAGATCTTGAATCACCTGGCTCTTACTATCGATTCTCTGGTTGCCAACAAGCAATTGCCTACACCTATGCATCAGACTCTGGCATACAACAACATCAGCATGCTCAACGACGTGGCAGTCGGTTGCGACCGAGTTCTGAACACCCCTCTACCTATTGCATACACCATCGCGATCAGTCAAATTACCTTTGTTTACGTCATCATGTTGCCATTTCAGTTAACTGGTCCCCTTGGCTGGATCGCTATCCCAGCTACGATAACAGCGGCATACATCATCTTCGGTTTATTATTCATCGGCCAAGAGATTGAGAATCCCTTTGGTCATGATGTCAATGACTTGCCTCTTGAGATTTTCTGTGATCAGATTGCGACGGATCTCGATATCACTGCATCGTTTGACTGTCGTGTAGCTGACAGTTTCCTGATGCTTGGATCGCCGCTCTATCCTGTTAGCGGCGTATCGGGTCGTGCTTGGATGGAACATGATGAGGAGAAGATCAGGCAGGCTATTAAGAGGAAGCCACATGTTCTTTTCAATTGGAGGCGGCAGAAAAGTGCTCCGAATGGACAACCGAAGGAAGATGCACATATGGTTTAAGAAAAAATGTTGGGAATGATAAGGAATGCTGAATCGATGAGCGGTTATCAGATAAGATAAGGGTATGTCAACTGACATTGGAAATTACCCTAGACAAACAATATTCTTCACATCTATGATGAATACCAGCTGAAAATTGACCGGCTACCTTGACCAAATCTGCTGAAATCTCTCAAAGGGTACCTCCTGTGCTCACATGAGCCATTGTTTCCCCTCATCAATTGAATCATCAACGTGTAAGCGGCAACGTGTACTAGAACATGACGTAGTGGGTGTCGGAAATAATCACTAGGCACGGCGGCGCAAATGTCTCTGTATTCCTAGTGACATCGATGATGGCCTCAAATAACCCCCAAGAGTATTTTGACAAGAAATCAGATCAGAATATATTTTTTTTCCAAACGTGACTTCTACTGACTTGCAAAGCTGGTTTGGGAGATTGCTGCGATCTGACCCATAAGCTTAAGTTTAAGGTTACAGCAAAATAGGTCAGACACGACTCGCCTGTTTGGTGTTTTTTGACTCGAAAATCAAGCAGTGTTACGATGATGCACGATATTCAAATATGCAATTCATTATATCCCAGTGAAGATCTTGAAGATCTTGAAGATATTGTCTGATCGCGGGGGCCAAGTAAAGATCAGCGATATAGCTCGAAGATCCTGATGATCATGTTCAACAATGGGGTCTAAAGCAAAGTGACAACCTAATTAGTCAAAAGTCAGATAATAAACGGCCGTTTATTCAGCACTAGAGTCAATAAAAATGTCTGCATGTGCATATAACAGTACTCGGAACCGAGCCAAGACTCTAATTGACTCCGATTGTTCCGTTGAGGTTTCGAATTAGGCACCCTTATTTCCATGTTGCACCAATATCTCAATCTGGAAAAGAAGAGCGCGGATGGTCTCATCACACAAGTAAAACCCGGACAAGATTGGTCGAGCGACTAGCTACTTGTAGTGTAGTGCATCAGCAGTGCAACATCTCAACAACAAGTATTACAAAGACACAGTAGAGAGGAATTAATCTAACTTTTGCTACGCCCGTTCTAGATTTGAGGGATATCTCTCATGTTGCCATTCTCAGCTCATTTACTCATCACAATACAAAGAGTGCGGTGTAAAAAAAGCGCCATTGTTTCTTTTATTTCGTTGCCTGGAGATATTTACCCCACCAAGAGAGTGCTAAAAGGTACAGAATATGGATGCCTTGGCATAGCTTCCCCACTACGTCATTTGTGCCGCTTAGCCGATGACGTTTAGGCAGCCGAATTAATCGGTACGTATTGTTTTATCTCCAGACCCCAAATTTTCAACGTGTTTAGCGGCTTTTTTTGTTAGTGCGTGGAGAGATTATGGGGGAAGTGTGATTGGTTATTGCCGAAGGATTCAAGTGTTCTCCAATTTTGGGTGGAGTGATTGTGGCATCTCCATGGGGAAGGACGAGAAGGAGATGAGATGATCTGGGGAATGGAATGTGTTATTCTTACCAGAGAGATGTTGACAGCTATTTCTCGACTGTTGAACTAGCTATGATATGACAAGATCAATTGACTTCTACTGTTCAGAAACGGCCGTTACAACAGTTAGACTACCTACCAGTTTGCAGTTTGTCCAACTTGGTTACTCAGTGCAACCCAATACCTGTCTGTCTCTCCCATGGTCCCCTCTATGACCAAAAGACCCCTGGCCAACAACCAAAAGCATAACTTGAACGTTTCCACAATTCCTTCTCAATCTCCAACATCTGGTGGTCAGAGTCTTCCCTCCATGTGGATACGCTTAAACAAAGCCCGCCCACCATCTCATCTTGCCCCTCCTCCTAGTTCAACTCTGGGGGATTTGAACCGGGGATGACATTCAGAGTGAGAGCAAAACTGCTGATCTTGTCCAAACTCAATGCTTACCCCAGGTCTGATGTCTCACCCGCCAAGTTGATCTTGAACTCGGGTATTTATTCCTTGGCTCCCCTTTTCTCGGCGTTTTCCTTCTTGGCTCTTTCACTCACCCATCGCCTCTTCTTTCAATCTTTCTTTGCCAATTAGCCCTTCTACAATGGATAACAAAGAATTGGGCCCTGATGTCCCTCAGGCATCGCATGATGAGAAGCATGCCATTGATAATGGTACTTCTCACGGCATTCCTGCAAAAGCAACGGGTCGTCGTGGTTCAACCGCTGTAAACATCGTTGAGAATCCACTCAAGGTACGTGGCTCTTGGCGATCTCTTGGCCCTCATCGCCGAGTCTCTTGGCGATCGGCACCGCCCCAATTAATCCACTAACAACTACTAACACTACTTTTTCTTCTTCTTTACAGCGCGTTACACCTGAACAAGCAGCTCACGATGCGCGCATCTTCGCCGAAACCCACGGCATGTCCGAACATGCAGGTCTCTTCTCCCGCGCCGCCCTCGTCGCTCGCGATCAGGAACGCTTCAACATGGTAAAAGAGCTTACAGAAGATGAGCGCCAAGCCCTAGAGTATGAACGCGATCATAAATGGCACGGGCCAAAAATGCTCTGGTACTCCATCTCCCTTTGCGCTATTGGCGCTGCGACTCAGGGTTGGGATCAGACTGGTTCCAATGGAGCCAATTTGTCTTTCCCCCAAGAGTTTGGGCTGAATGAGAGGGAGAGTGTTCATGATCAGTGGATTGTTGGTCTTGTTAACTCGATTATCTTCCTTACTGCCGGTTTAATGTACGTTTTTATCCCAAATCAGTTGGGCAAAGGGCAATTGAGTGAAATGCTAACGTGTTTAGTGGCGCATGGATCGTTGATCCGCTCAATCATTACTTCGGTCGTCGTGGTGAAATCTTCATCACCGCATGCTGTCTTACCGCAACCCCCATCGCATCCGGCTTCACACACTCATGGCAAACCCTCTTCGCAGTCCGCTTCGTAATGGGTATCGGTATCGGAGCCAAAAACGCCACTGTCCCCATCTACTCAGCCGAAATGGCACCAGCCCGAATCCGCGGCGCCCTCGTCATGTTCTGGCAACTCTGGGTCGTCGTCGGAATCTTCCTCGGCTTCTGCGCCAACGTCATCGTCAAAGACACGGGCAAGATCGCCTGGCGTTTACAGCTCGGTTCAGCATTTATTCCATCATTCCTTCTCGGTCTCGGAATCTTCTTCTGTCCTGAGTCGCCACGTTGGTTGATGAAGCATGGAAAGCATGCCAAGGGATTTCAGTCTATGCAGAGACTTAGAGCTCACCCCATCATTGCTGCCAGAGACTTTTACTACTCGTGGATTATCTACGAGGAGGAATTGACTGTTGCTCGTGGTGCGGGCTATTTCCAGCGTTTGTGGGATTGCTTTGCTGTTCCTCGCATTAGACGCGCCAACTATGGTGCATCCACTGTCATGCTTGCGCAGCAGATGTGCGGTATCAACAGTAAGTCTACTATTCTTGCCGGTGACTGTACTTTACTGACTGTCTTTAGTTATTTCGTTCTACAGCTCTACCATCTTCGTCAATGCCGGTTACACGCCCGTTCAAGCTTTGTACGCTTCACTCGGATACGGTGCTATCCAAGTCGTCTCCACCATTCCTACGCTATTCCTTATCGACACCAAGGGACGACGAACACTTTGTCTCATCGTAAGTCATTAAAGTACATCGCATCTAATCACTTCTGACCTTGTATAGACATTCCCTCTCATGTGCATCTTTTTGCTTGCTGCCGGTCTGTCTCTCCTCAATCACCACGGTAGCCGAGGCGCCCAGATTGGACCAGTTGTCCTGTAAGTACCCAACCCATTGCACTTCAATTGCATTAACTAATAACTGTTCAGGTTCGTTTACCTCTTCACAATCATGTACTCGCTCGGTGAAGGACCCGTCGCCTTCCAGTACTCGGCCGAAGTGTTCCCCACCATTCAGCGTGAGCAGGGTATGGCCTGGGCTGTCTGCATCAACAACACCTTCGGTAAGTCACTATTCCACAATGTACAATCTGCATCTCACTAACACTTCTGCAGCCGGTGTTCTCGGTCTTACATTCCCCCGAATGACCGCTGCCATGACTCCAACCGGAGCTTTCGGCTTCTACGCTGGTCTCAACTTGATCGCATGGGGAATGATCTTCTGTTTCGTGCGCGAGACCAAGCAACTCACTCTCGAGGAACTTGATCAGGTCTTCTCAGTCCCGACAAGTCAGTTCATCTCTTACGAGACGAGAGTTTGGTTGCCATATTTTATCAAGCGACATATCCTCCGCAAGAAGATTGTCAAGCCACCGCCCATCATTGAGCGTGCTGAGTTGAACTTTGATGACTCTACTTAGGAGTTTGGAGATGGTTTGAGAATGAAGCGTTCGGTTGGGATTGGGACTCGCCAGGGATGAGATGGTTGTGTCAGCTTGGTCTGGCTGTTGTTTATGATGGATGGCTTTATGATATGGCCCTTGTAGTTCATTGAATGTATGCTCTAATTAAAACATCTGAGTACATTCATCATGTCTCGCAATCGTGTTGTGGCAATGCAAAATTCAAGATCTTGAGCTGCTCATGGATCAGTGCTATCCATTCTGTTATGATCAACCAACCATGACGAGCGAACACAATTGGGCGAGTGACTGTTGTCAGCTTATCAACTCATCTTATCATCCGTCACCTTGTACCTACGACTGCGATATTGATCGAGTTCACCTATATACATCTCTGGGATATGGGATTTCCTCGCTTGAATTGAATACCTGGGTGATGAATTATTATTACTCTGTCACTTCCAACAAAACCCGTCTCACTATATCTCAGTTGTCCTAATTCGGTTGATGGTCATGTGATATTCAGAGAAGCCCATTGAGAAGAATGGATTGTTGAAAGTACCAAAATCGTATTGCCTGCTAAAATATTCATCGCCAAGTACAAATCTACACAAAATTATCTAATACACATACACAAACTCATCGTTCTTAGAATCAGTGAGATCCATGAACGCATTCTGTCCCAACTGCTCATCCTCTCCTTCCTGTCCATTCGCAACATATCGATGCTCCATACTGAGATCCCGAATCTTAGCTGGCTTGCCATTGGCAACACGCTTACGCTCTTGCATCTTGTTCAAGAACATCAAGTTGACCAACTGCAAAAGAATAACTCCAATCAATGCTCCAGTGATACCCATAGTCTTGGTAAGACCAGGCTTATACTCAGGCGCATCCTTTGAACTGAACAGCAAAGGTCCGATGATGTTTCCTGCTGAAACACCAATGTTGTACAACGACATGATGACAGACTTCTTGGTTGTTCCGCCAATGTTGGAGATCATCCATGATACGATGAGGGGATTGCCGCCAAAGAGGAATGCGAGCAGGTAGTATGCTGCTAGAAGAGGGGGAATGTTGTTTTCGCGTGGGAGTTGGTGAAGCATGACTGATCCAGCCAATACAGGAAGCATGACAGCGATGAGGAAGACGGACTTGACGCGGAATCGGTGCGCGAGATATGAAGCGGGGAAGATAACAAGGAGCTGTACAGCACCAAAGGGAATGTTGAGAAGCGATGTAACGCCCTTATCAAAGCCGAAACCACCAACGATGACAGGTCCAAAAATGTTGGTAACAGCAGCCGTGACATTAAGACATAAAGCCATGCTGATGAAAAGCCAAGTTTTGGGCTCAAGTAACGCCTCCAGTGCCTGCGACCATGTAAAGTTACGACTTCCAGTACCAGTCTGGTTAGCTCGAAGTCGTTCAATACACTGGAGCTTCTCATGCTCTGTTAACCAGCGCGCAGAGGGGATGTCGTTATCAAGAAAGTAGTAGATAACGGGAGCTGTGATAACAGTGATAAGACCCGCGAAAAGGAAAAGAATTCGCCATGATTCAAGCGATCCGTTGATTTGGCCGAGGCCATATGACAGAGCTGCTGCAAACATGTTTGCGAGACCGTTGGTTCCGTACCAGCAAGCTACACGCATAGGTTGTTCAGCACGTCGATACCATTGTGATGTAATAACAGAGAACAACGGTAAACACGCAGCTTCGAACAAACCAAGCAAGAAGCGAGTTGCCAAAAGCCCTTGGTAATTGTTACAAGCAGCCATACAGGTCTGCGCAACTCCCCAGCCGAAAACAAGAGTGGACATAAAAATGCGATGGGGCACTTTGACCATAAGCCAGGATGAGAAAGGAAGCCAGACGAGTTGGGCAATGGGAGCCATTGAGCCAACCATGGAATATTCATTTCCGGTGAGTTTTGTATCTTCGCGCATGCCCCATACTGCGCCGTAGCCGAGGACGGATTTATCGAGGATTTGGAGGAAGTAGACCCATACGAGGATAGAGAGGATATGTTTATCTGTTTTTCGGCGGAGGCGTTTGTTCTATAACGGTTAGCCTTGGATAGGCTGGAAATTGGGGATTAGGACATACGTCTTCTTCTGTGACTTCAATATGTTGAGCACCAATCATTTGGGCAGCAGTATCGATGGGGGCGTTTGGGTCGACATTGTGATGTTTGATCTGAGATTCAACATCTTCTGTGTGGAATTGAGTAGGAGCATCTTCATCCTTTGGGGGAGACATTGCGACTACTGAAGCCAGAGAGGAATATCTCACAGAGATATGAATGATGTGAGAAGTGAGAAGTAGAGGAGAGATGGACAAGTGTAAAAGAAGAAGAAACAATGGCGTTTATAGCGTTTGAACCGGTCAATGTTTAAAGCTCAACGCCCCCACGCAGAATAAAGTCTGGGGAAAAAGAATCTGGGGATGCCCGAAGGATGCGGGGTTTTAAGGGGCGTCGGCGGTGAAAGGCTCAATCTTAACGAGTCATGTTGAGCATTAACTGTCTCCGTCGGCCAAGATGAGCTTAGTTACGGCGTAGCGGGTCAAGAGCTGGGGTACGGAACGTCATAATCGGCACGTGGGGGATGTTATTTGCGGGGGAAACACGGAGTAGACCTTGGTACGGTTGACTGTCAACCTGCTTTCTACTCCAAAGCTTGGCCGTTTGGTCTGGAGATTTTCTGTGGGGGTTAGATCAGATCCAGGTTTGGCTTGTGATAATTGATGGGCTGGTAACATCCCTGGATCGGAATTGATATTCCGTTAGACCGAGACATACATGCTGTAGAGCATAATATTATGCAACTTGTCTCAAGTGAGCTGGAAGATGTCAATGCCGTGCGTATTGCCGAAATGCTAAGAATACCGAATTACAATCCTGTCAGCTATAGTCAATACGTGGGGGTCAATTGAATCGATTCTCATCACTGCCCAATTCAAGATATTATAATAATCGTCTCTCTGTATTTCTTGTTCTCGTACGACGATATATCCCAATCTTCTCATTCTCAAACTCTATTCTCTGCATTTCTCCACTTATCCAGGTCGACAGTCAACCGCACTGCATTTCAGCTCCTTATCTCACCGCAATCATGACCTTGGGCGCTTCAAACAACCACTCCCATCCTCCCCTTAACCCAGGTCTATACGTCCCTACCGTGGCGTTTTTTACCTCAGATGATTCAGTCGACATTGATACCACGAGACTACACGCTCAGCGCTTGGTTAAAGCTGGTGTTACTGGACTAGTCACACATGGATCTAATGGTGAAGCTGTTCATCTCGATCACGAGGAGAGACAGCTGATTAATCGGGCTACGAGGGATGTTATAAATGCAGCTGGGGCTGAATTGCCTCTTATCGTTGGGTGCGGTGCGCAATCTACACGAGAGACTGTTCAGCTTTGTCGTGAAGCTGCTGAGTCTGGTGGTGACTACGCTCTTGTACTACCGCCTGCCTATTACGGAGGTCTCTTATCCACAGACCATATCATCCATCATTTCACCGTCGTCGCTGATCAAAGTCCCATTCCAATCCTTATCTACAACTACCCTGGCGCATGCAGTGGTCTTGATCTATCATCCGACACCATCATTACCCTCTCCCAACATCCCAACATCATCGGTGTAAAGCTCACCTGCGGCAATACAGGAAAGCTTGCCCGTATCGTCGACGCAACAAAACCAACTTCCTTCCGAACATTCGGCGGCAGCGTTGACTTCACCATTCAGACTCTCGTCGTAGGAGGCCATGGTATAATCGGCGGAACAGCAAACATTGCTCCTCGAGCGTGCAAGAAGTTGTTTGATCTTTGGGAGCTGGGCAGATTGAAGGAGGCAAAGGAATTACAGGGGATTGTTGCGAGGGGTGACTGGGTAGCTATTCAGGGAGGGTTCATTTCTGTAAAGGCGGGTTTGCAGGAATTTTATGGGTATGGAGGAGTGCCGAGACAGCCTTGTAGTATGCTTGAGGGTGAAGCGGTGGCGAAGCAGGTAAATGGGTTTTCGGAGTTGATGAAGATGGAGAAGTCGCTGGAGAAGTAGTCATCTAAACGGCGCAATGTTCACTGTTCATTCTTACAGCTAAGCTATTGGCCATCCTGCACTCTCTGGGCCTTCGAAATCAACATGCATATGAATCGGAGAGGCAAGCAATGTGAACAGATTGTCCATGGTATCAGGTACTACAGAAATGATAGCATTGTCGTCTCTATTGCCGTATTTCCGATTGTAACAAGTGAAAGGCCGGAGTGGTTATGATCAGCAAGGGAGAACATGCCCCATCAGGCCTTGACTTGGACCAAAGCCCAGATCGAGAAGGTCTCATTGCATTTCGACGGGGAATCGCCAGGACTCTGAATCAAAGACCCCCCACGCCTTACCGAGCACTAAACCCATCATCAATCGCCAAGAATCGACGAAATCCGTCCTAACCACAAAATCGAAGCCGGTCCGACGGTATTAAACCGGTTCCTGCGCCCGCCTCGTGTCATCATCTCCTAACCCCCACGCTGGCTTTGTCCCCCGTGTTTATTATCCGAGATGCAAATCTGACACTGGAATTCGTGTTACCCCAGAAATTTCCCCGCAGAAAGATCACGCGTTGGTCAACGGAGAGAATGCCGAGACGAAGCGTATCCTCGGCTCAACGTGGGGGTTAGCATCAGTGGAGTTTCGGGGTCCAAATCTGGATACGAGTTTAAAGCCATCGATCGCATTTGTGAAAATAGAATCTCTGTGAGATTTGTTATTATCGCATATTGACAATTATGGCTAATATTTTGGAGTCGTTGTTTTCTTTAAAGGGCCGAAAGGCTGTCGTTACTGGCGGAACGAGAGGCATAGGCCAGGCGATGGCCTTGTCTCTCGCCGAAGCTGGTGCCGATATTGTTCTCATTCAGGTATGGTTATGCCTTTGGTCAGTGCGCACAATCGCTAATTTCACAAGAGAGACGAATCAAACCTCGAAACGAAGACGTTAATTGAGAAACTTGGTCGACAAGTCGCCATTTACACAGCCGACCTGAGCAATCAAGAACAAGTCGAGAGTTTGACCCAGCGAATCACAGGTGATGGCCATGATATCAGCATTTTGGTTACATGCGCCGGAATACAGCGACGAAATCCAGCGCATAAATTCCCCATGAGCGATTGGGATGAAGTTCTCCAAGTCAACCTCAGAACAGTCTGGACATTATGCCGCGACATGGGCGCTTACATGTTAACCCGAACACCAAACAATGGTCATCGCGGAAGTATCATCAATGTAGCTTCACTAGTGAGCTTTCAAGGCGGTCTCACGGTCCCCGCATACGCAGCCGCAAAAGGAGGAATTGCACAGCTTACAAAGGCGTTGAGTAATGAGTGGGCTAGTCAGGGCGTTAACGTTAATGCGATTGCACCGGGTTATGTAGCTACGGATATGAATGAAGCGCTGATTAATGATGAGAAGAGGGCGGAGAGTATTTTATCGAGAATTCCCGCGGGGAGATGGGGAAATCCGGATGATTTTAAGGGTGTCACTATTTGGTTGGCTGGAAGGGGAAGTTTGTATGTTTCTGGGGAGGTTGTTACTGTTGATGGAGGATGGATGGGACGATAGATATTTACAGGTCAATTACACGATATCAGGCATCTCGATCGTACAATCTACGTTGCACAAGACTTATGACTGTTAAGCTCAAAATAATGTCTTCCAAATTACTGCCCCAGCCCAATAAAAATAATGGGATGGGCGATCCTGAGCTTTACGATGTTTGGAAAGCTGACGTCCTATTCAGGAAATCATAAGCGTGGCCTGGTTTACCCCAGATTCACGGCACATCATGGGGCGAACCCCTCGCGTGGGGGTTCAGTTCAACAACTTGTTTCCCGATCCATCCGTGGGGGGTTCCATTAAATCCGGGTCATCATGAGACTTTGATGATGGATGGTAATGTTAGCCGAAAGAATCCGTTTTTCGGTGGGGAAGCCGAACTCACGATGGTTAAAAAAGTCGGGGTAGCTAAAGTCTGACCATTCAACCCCTCCTCAAACACCTCTCATTCTCTCTCTCACAGAAAAAATGGCCAAGATTGCTACTGTCAAGTACTATCGTGTTAAGCCGAGATGGCTCATGGTTAAGATTGTTGATGAGAATGGGGAGTATGGTTGGGGTGAAGCTACTCTTGAAGGTCATGATCTTGCTGTCGAGGGATGTCTTGATGAAATGATTCCACGAATTATCGGTCAAGAAGCGAAGTAAGTATTTACCTCTCGCTATTGCAATCTCGTTGCTAACATCATGATAGTGATATCGAGCATATCTGGCAAACTTTCTGGAGACATGGGTTCTACCGTGGCGGACCGGTCTTCATGTCTGCCATGTCAGGAATCGATATTGCACTATGGGATCTTAAGGGTAAGTTTACTGAGCAGATCCACACTGGGCCAAGCTGACTTTCTAAAGGACGCAATCTCAAGGTTCCAATCTATGAGCTCCTCGGCGGTAAAGTACGAAACAAGGTCCAAGTGTACTGCTGGATCGGCGGAGACCGTCCTTCAGATGTCGAAGCAGCTGCGTAAGTCTTTGCCCCTCCTCACTTTCTAAATATCATTCTGACTTCCTCTAGCAAGAAGCGTCTTGAACAAGGTCTCACCTGCGTCAAGATGAACGCCACCGAAGACCTAGGTTGGATCGATTCTCCCTCCGCTCTAGACAGCACCGTCGAACGTCTCAAGCAAGTCAAAGCACTAGGTCTCGACGCCGGTCTTGATTTCCACGGCCGCTGTCACAAAGCCATGGCCAAGCAACTCGCCAGAGCTCTTGAACCTCACAGGCCTTTATTCATCGAGGAGCCTATTCTTTGCGAACATCCTGAAGCGATTAAGAAGCTCTCTGACCAAACGGTTATTCCTATTGCTTTTGGTGAGAGGTTGTATACCCGCTGGGATATCAAGCGCTTTTTGGAAGATTCTAGTGTGGATATTCTACAGCCTGATATTGCTCATGCAGGCGGTATTTCTGAAACAAAGCGCATAGCTACCATGGCAGAAGCGTATGATGTTGCAATAGCGCCTCATTGTCCACTTGGACCTGTTGCATTTGCTGCCTCAGTGCAAGTGGCGCTCTCATCGCCGAACTTTGCTATTCTTGAGATGAGTTTGGGAATGCATTATAACACTGAGGCTGGAGATATCGATCTTTTGACATATCTCAAGAATCCCAGTGTATTCGATATCGAAGGTGGATATGTCAAAGCGACAACGGGATATGGATTGGGTATTGATATTGATGAGGAGATGATCATTAAGATTGCGAAGGAGACTGCGCCTTGGCAATGTAAGGTCTTCCATGGGCCGGATGGAAGTGTTAGGGAGTGGTAGATATTGAGTACCGAGTTAACAAGGCCGTATTTTCTCATAAAAACGAGCATGCATCACATAGCTGAGATTCCATACACGTCATGAGTCGGTTATGACTGCAAACCTTGGCAAACTTGACATATTATCATTATAGTGGCTGGGTGCTATAAATGCGGGGTCACACACTAAAAGTGCGCTGTAGCTATAGTCAGCAAGCGCCATAACTACAGTAGGCAAAAAAGCTAGACTTGGCTTCAGGCTGAGGGTTGGTAAGATTGTGATAGCAATTACACATAGCACATTAATTAATTTCTAAGAAAGTCCTGACTCTACTACCTTAGTCTATATACCAAATTTCTAGTTGGTGCTCTTCTTGTCAGCACACATCTCCAGAATATCCATAACCTGCTGCTTCTCAACAAGCGACTTAACATTCGCAACACAAAACCCATCAGCCAAACTATTCGACGCAAGAGTATCCCACTGATCCCTTCCAACTCCAACTTCTTCAAGTGTAGCAGGCATACCCATCTCGTTGAAAATAGCACGAAGCATATCTCCCGCATCAGCTTCTCCCTTTACGAGTCCTCGCTTCTGCAGGACCTTGGCAACTTCTGGTTCAGACCAGAGTTTGTCGATGATAATCTTCTGGCGATCTCCGTTGACTGAAGCATTGTACTTCATCACGTTTGGAAGAAGAATGCAAGAGGTTTGACCATGACCTACTCCCAAAGGTCCGAGGTTATGACCTATACCGTGTGATGCTCCGCATGGAACGTACAGAGTAAGGCCAGTCATGGCTCTGTTACAGCCTAGCTGGCTTTCAAGACGTGCAGCCATATCATCCGGATTCTTGATGTACTTTAGCAGAGAATTGGTCAAAAGACCGAGTCCCTCCAAGGCAGCCTCATCAACCTCTGGCTTTGGAGCTGAGGAGCAAACACATTCGACGCAGTGATCAATAGCTCTGACTCCAGTGCTGCGCCAAACCCAATCGGGCGTAGAGCTGCAAAGTTCAGGGTCCAAGATGAGAACCTTGGCAAACATGCCTGGGTGAGTGAATTGAACCTTCATATGATTCGTAGGGTTGGTGCAGCCGGCGAATTTGGAGAATTCAGCTCCAGATAGTGTTGTTGGGATGAAAGCAAGTGGGATAGTTGGGTTGTTTCCCAGCGATGTGCCTTTTCCTTGGGCAATGGCTACGACATCGCCCTTTAGGTATGGAGCTTCAAGACGAATAAGATCTTCAACACTATCGACCTTGTTTGCATGAGCGTAGGTGAGAAGCTTAGCTCCATCAGCGAGACTGCCGCCGCCGACGGTGAGAATGCAATCAGCGTCCTTGGCTCGGATGTCTCGCAGAATTGGAATAAGAGCGTCGTAGGGTGTATGCGCAGGCATGCCCATCCAGGTTCCTGCGTGGTTGTTGGCTAGGGCAGACTCCAGTTTGGTAAGGTTATCGGTATGCGTTGCCATTCCCTTAGATGCAAGGATGTAGATACGTCGACAGCCAAGAGTTCCGACGACATGTTTGACGCAGGCTTGCTCGAATGGCAGACCGTAAGATAGCACTAAACATATATTTAGCATTGTCTTTTGTTGAGAGGATTTGAATTACATACTGGTAGGAGGTCGAAATGACTCTGGAACATTGGGGAAGGCCGTTCGGAAAACTTCTTGAGTAGCCATGTTGAAGTATAAGTGGTTTGTTAGATTATTAGATGCAATGAAGTTGTTATCGTTGATTGATGATTTTGAGAAATTTCGACATCAATCCTGTTCTTTATATTCATCCATTTGCCTTTCTCTATATCTCCCAATGCTTACTGTGACGTTAGTGGCTAGATGTCGGTATTAGCAGATCTGGCCGACTCGGCACCGCTCGCTGATCTGAAACCCAATTCGGCGCCGATATGCTCGTATCTTATCAATCGCCGCCAGCTCGGCACCGTTTTACAACCAAGGTTTGGCTATGACAACATTTCTCTCGCTGCAATTAAGTACAATTGCCGTGACAGCCGATGCGTAATTACGAAATATTTCAGTGGCACGATCCCGGAATTATCGGGTATTTGAACTCGCAAACTTCTGTTCAAGTATTTCCCAGCTTGCAGAAGTGTTCGTCACAATGACTCCATCGACGGCGACAGATGCCTTGAGCGGGATACCTCTCGACGCTCTCTGTCAGAATTCCAGCATCAACAGACTCTACACTCAGATCACATTTTGTTACCCAATTTCGGATATAATTGAGTCCCAGACGATTATTGACAGTCTGACAAAGGGCGTATGTTCCGTATCAGAAGCTTTCCCTTGGTTGACTGGGCGAGTAGTCATCCAAGACGGAATATGGCTAATAAAGCCGGAAACAAATGGTCTGAAACTTGTTGTTAAAGACCATCAGCACGATGATTCCGTGGCCAATTGGGATAAATATCGACGAGCACGATATCCTCTTTCCATGCTGGACGAATCACTTCTAGCGCCCTACAAAACTCTCGCAACTCGTGATCCAGTCAAAACAGCTACTGCCAGCGGGCTACCAGTCTTTTCTGTACAGGCCAATCTTATCGATGGCGGTCTGTTACTGACTTTCACCGGCCAGCATGGCGCTATGGACTTGACTGGCCAAGTTGCTACTATCCGTCTTCTCGCGAAGGCCTGCCGCGGAGAACCTTTCAGTGCTGAAGAGTTGAAGGATGGGAATATACAACGTCTTAATCACATTCCACTGTCGAAAAACGTCAACGAACCAGATACGGCTCATATACGTCCCGCGCCAAGTCGCATAGCACCTAATTGCATTTGGGCATGTTGGTCGTTCTCGGGAACATCACTCAAAACGCTCAAATCGACGGCTCAAAAGGATGTTCCGGAAGGGCTTTTTGTCTCAACAGATGACGTTCTTACGGCTTTTATCTGGCAGTCAATCGCTAGAATACGTTGTCATCGACCGAAAGCCGCAGATTCTTCCTTGATGCTGAGTCGAAATGTTGATATACGCTCCCATTTCTCACTCTCGCCATCTTATCCAGGCTTTGCCGTCGTTGATACTGTCCATACTCTTTCGATCAATGACTTGGTCCAATGGCCCTTAGGCCAAGTTGCTATACAGCTTCGCGAGTCACTACGACTAGAAGACCTGCGAGAAAAGGCCATTCAAAGAGCGTCAGGGAAAGAAAGCACAAAGGCATCCTCAAATTTGGGATCTACCAGTGGCCCTATTGAGGAAGTCAGACTGAGCTCTTGGGCCAAGGCAGATTGCTATCACGTCGACTTTGGTTTTGGTAAACCTACAGCTGTTCGACGACCGTCTTTCCAGGAGGGGTCTAGACCGGGACTTGTTTATTTTCTACCGAAGGGTATATATGGGGAGATTTCAGTGGAGATTTCACTTGTTCGAGATGAGATCAATGCGTTGAAAGGGGACTCGACATTTCAAAGTTACTCGGATTACATAGGATAGAGGATTTAATGACTGTTGTTATAAACACTCAATAACCCGACACAAGTGATCCGTTAAGAAATCAAAAGGGATTTCAAGGTCTCTAACTTCTGGTAAGATTTGTTCATGGTTACTAAAGCGTTTGCTTAGTTGTAAGCTTATTTTATCTGGCGAACTTGACTACTGATATCTCCTGCCGAGTTCAACAAGGTTCAGAACAAGCATATACTGATAATTACTTTCCCGATTAAGCATAAGTTAAATAAGCCTACGTCAAGGTGCAGCTTATGCAGGTGGCTCACATGGCTATGCGATTTAAGTCTGACCCGACGGACTTGGCGCTCTCCCTCCTCACTATTATTGGACAATCTTATCATAGCTCCAATCAATTCTTGATCATCTCGCATTCGGGTCTCTTGGTTCTTTGAGATTTCCCAATGTGTCGCCATCGCTACCAGGTTTTGTTGGAAAACACGCAACAAATGGCGCATTGTCGACTTTGTATATGTATTTTATTGTATGTTGGAGCTAAAAGGTGCCTTACATTCAAGTCAGATTGGCTTCGCTTTCGCCTCGATTAAGCTTACCCTGCGGCCTTGGCAAACGATGGCTGGAGGTCCAGGCTCACAACGCGGCAACATCAACGGGTATTTAAACTAGAAATATACCCCAAGATTTTGAATATCCATACCATTGCAATTCATCCATCACTACTCTCAACCTGAAATTCAATCTTCCTAAACTTACCTACTTTGCATGTTAACAATTGCAACCATGAAGCTCTGGATCAAGATCGTCGTTTCCCTCACTCTCTTCTCCCCTCTCATATCCGCTTCAAAGCTTACCAACCCTTGGCCCGAACCAAAACAAGGATCCTTCACAATCTCCAACTTCACCTTCGACTCCGGCCAAACTCTTTCCTCTCTCAAACTCCACTATCAAACCCTCGGAACCCTCAAAGTCAACCCCGACGGCTCCAACAACGCCATAGTTCTCCTCCACGGAACAACCGGTGAAAGTGGGCAATTCCTCGTTGATGAATTCGCTGCTCAGCTATTCAATCCCGGCCAACCACTTGATGCAGATGATTACTTCATCATTATCCGCGATGCAATCGGACACGGGAACTCGAGTAAACCTAGTAACACCAACTTACGTGCTTCGTTTCCCAAATATCAGTACTCTGATATGATTCGTGCCGATCATATTCTATTCACTGAGCATTTCAAGCTGAACCGTACGCGCCTGACGCTTGGTGTTTCTATGGGCGGTATGCATGCTTGGATGATGGGAGAGGAGTATCAAGGTTTCTCCGATGCTTTGATGCCTATTGCTTCGTCTCCCGTTGAAATCGCAGGCCATAACCGTTTATTTCGAAAGTTTATCACTGAGCTTATAATAGTCGATCCAGCCTGGAACGGCGGTGACTATGAGAAACAACCAGCTGCTGGACTTGGCGGTGCACTTATGATTCAGCTTCTTCTACTCTCATCTCCAACATACTACCAAAAAGGATTCCCAAACCGCGAAGCAGTTGATAAATTCGTCGATGAGCGAATCCTTCCTAGCCTTGAAAGGTTCGATGCGAATGATCAACTCTTCGCGTGGAATGCCTCTCAGACGTACAATCCCAAGGCAGGACTGAAGAAAATCAATGTTCCTTTGACTGCTGTCAATACGGCTGATGACTTGTTGAATCCCCCAGAACTTGAATTTTTGGAAGATGGTGTCCAGAACGGTATGACTCCTGGGTACGGACGTGCGATTATTCTTCCTGCTAGTAATGAAACGACTGGCCATGATAGTTATATCATGGCTAAGCTTTGGAAAGATGAGCTTATCAAACTTCTCGCTCGATCGAGTTTGTGAGCGACGCGAGTATGGTCTGGAGTAGTTGCGAGACAAGATTAGACGAACCAGATCCTTTTTATTCTTCTCTATTACTCAATATCATTAGTTGAATTGAGTGTTTCAGTGGAATATCTTGACTCCATAATATCTATGCGTCAGTGATGAGGATTTTGACGTCACTATCGGCGACTTGGCGAATGCGTTCATTGCCAACTCATGACATCATGAAAGCACCTCGATAGCATCATTAGCATAAATATCGTTCCAAAGAGTCCCTCTGCTGTTGTTATTTCATCTCCATCGTCTATCAATAGTTCATACCCTATAGCATATCTCTTTAAAGCCATCTACCGAACACCATCCAACATGTCTGACCCCAAGCAAGGCGGAGATCTTTTCCAAATGGCTAAAGACGGCACATCCAGTATGTAACATCCTTCTCACCAACTACTTCCAATCTGACAATACCTCCAGTCCCCGGCGACGCAGGCAAGCAAAACATAATCAGCTCAGTACCAAACCCACATCAGCGAGACGGTGAGGCTGCAGGAGGCCTTGGCTCGACAAACTTAGATGGCGCAGCCGACAATGCTGTTCTTTCAGCCCCTGAGGGTAGAGAGTTTGGCGTTGGGGAGGGAATAACCGCGACGGGTCATGATATTCCTCTGTCTGTTACGGGAAAGCCTGGTGGTAGGGGAGGAACGCAAGGCAAGGAAGACATTAGGGCTGCTACGGGGGCAATTGGAAGTAAGAACAAGGATCAAGAATAGTATTTCATATAGCTGTATAACAATAATTGGAGAAGTTCTGAGTTAATGAACAAATGCTCATACTGGAATGAGTCAGCTAACTTGCTTAAGATTGCTTACCCTGAAGAAAGCATTTACTGTCTCCTGACGGCAACATGAGCCTGGAACACAATTGTGTTCTTCGCATTCACAAGTGTCTTGTACTGTTTAAGTTGATAAGAATTATTAAGAAGAGAAGTATCAGTAGGCTAGAAGACCGATTGAAGAAATGATGGTAGAAGCTGTTCCCAGCTTGATCAGCTGACGTGCCAACATATGTATCCTGCACCAGATATTCTTCCTCGCAACAAGACTGAAACATAATCTCATTCTCTCTATTCCACAGTGTCTCATCTCTTTAGACTGAAGTGAATCCTCCATGCTTGGCTACACTGCCATTAGACAGCGTACTTGAATGCGTATTGCTTGATTACTATTATTGACAATACATGCTCCCATTTCATCATTTTGTTACAACCAATTAGGTATCTCTCCTTCAACTACCTTGTATCCATAGCCATAGAAGCCACCCGGCCATGCTGAAACAACGGCATCAAATCCCCCGGACCCTCCAACATCTTGATCCTCTCCTCCAAACTCTCCTCCCCATCCATCAACTCCAACTGCCTATTATACAACTCCTTAACCTCCTTCCTCGTCGCCACCATCTGCTCAACATACAACTGGCAATAAGTCTCCAAGCTCTTAATTCTCTCCTGCAGCGTCTCGATAACCTGCCAAGCAGACGCACTATTCTGATACGAAGCCTTGAGCTGATTCGCCATGTCTTCCTGATTCCCTTCAACCATCTCCTCCAAATCACTTATCCGCCCAACAAGACTCTCAACTTGATGACTACCCTTTTGTTCGAGTTGGAGCTCAAGTTCTCTCACACGCTTTTTCAACGCCATGAGTTCTTCGTTTGTTTTTTGAAAAGTTGATGAGGGGGAGTGGAAGCAGGAGAAATGGCCGCAGTAGCATAGTGCTCCCGGGAGGGATGTGTTATGATGGAATCCCATGCATCCGCATCGATGACCTTTTAGCTCTGGTATTGTGAGGATATAGCGACATTGGCCTTGGGGTAGTTTAACTGGATCGCCAGGTGGAGCTGAAGCTGACTGAGTGGAGCGCTGTAGATCATTGTCACCCGACATTGTAACGGCAACAAACGACCAAAGGAAAAAGCCAGAAAGAGGAAAAGATAAAAGCAGAATGGAAGAGATTCACTAGGAAGAGTCATGCGATTTAAAATGAGCTTTCGGCACCAAAACAAGACCACGCGACCCCGGGAAAAAGTAAGAGTCGGTGTCAAAGCCGAGCGTGGGGGTTCATTTGATGGAGCCCGACGACATGGATCGGGTGGCAGCAATGCAGCCAAACAGTAAGTTCTTCTAAGGTCAGCAATCGGCACTAAAAGAACATCCCACGATCTGCGGGGAAATAATGGGTTTGACATCCGCATATAGACAGAACCGCGTCCGTAGTTTGCCGATTGTCCCGTTGAACCGGTTAGATAGCAATCCCATGTAACATGACTCAATACAACGACGTCTATTCTCTCTATAGCTAGCTCTATTCCTCCGCGACTCAATTGTTCTGCGCAGCAATTAGACGCTTGTTAATAGCCAATAAGATCGTATACAGCGTCTCAATCGTCGCAACATCAATCCCAAGCTCTCTCCCCTTCTTAACAGGATATCCCAAAATAACCTCAACCTCCATCGGTTTACCATTCTCATAATCAGTCCTCATACTACTTCCAATAGGCGGCATACCCAAAATCTTGTGCAAAAGTCGATCAATCAATTCGTACTCAAGAGGAACGCCCAACACATTAGCGACATCAATAACTTCCTTCATCAACTTTTTAGTCATTGGTGTAGAAAGCTCTGATGAGCTGAGCCATGCGTGGGTATCCATGAGAGTAAGCGCAGTGAGGGAATTCCAAGCTGCGTTCCAGACTACCTTCTCCCAGCGCTGGACTTGAATGTTGGGGACGATTTGGAAGATGGTTTTACCAATGGAGAGGAGAGATTCGAATTTAGCGAGGCGCTGGGTATCAAGGGTTGAGTCACCGGCTTTGTTGGGGTAGAGTCCCACTTGCATATCCTCGGATGTCGTGTGATGAATGATGCCAGGCTGAGGTTGTCTTGCACCAACCCACGTCTGCAAGAGTTAGTCATAAGTTGATGGAGGTGACAATGATACATACCACGCATGAGATGATAGTGACGTTTGGAAAGCGTTCACGAAAAGCATCTTCATTACCAACACCATTCTGAATAATGACAATCGACGTATCGTCACCGACACCGGGTGCAACATCAGCAGCAGTACTGACTTGGTCGACTGCTTTGTTGGTGCAAATGATGTAGTCGAACTTTTGGCCAGCATCCGCAACATTTCGAAACACTTCAAAAGAGATTAGTCCATCATCTCAACAAGCGTTTCAAGATACACACCCTTGTGAGGTTTCACATGATGTTTACCATGATTCTCACTCTCAATACTAATTCCGTTGGCAGAAACAGCATCAAAGTTTGACCTCGCAACAACACTAAGATTCACGTGCTCACTGCGACTTAAAACGAAGGCATAAAAAGAGCCAATCCTAGAATCATCAGTCTTTCATCTTATTCTTGTCAATAAAACGTACGCTCCAAGTCCATAGACCAAAACTTCCAATTTCTGAGTACTCATCTTGGCGAAAATCTTCTCGTAGGAGGGGGAATATTTGGAGGGCAGGCTAGACGATGTAAATACCTACCCGTTTACCGGCTTGCTTTTCCGATGGGTGACCCCTCATTTGGGGACTCCATTGCCAAGTGTGAGGTCGTGGGGGTCAAAAGGCCGAACCGCGGGGGCTCGGTTTACCCCAGGTTCGGCAAGTTTAGCGATGTTGTTCCGAGATGGTCAACGCGATGCTGTTTTGGACAGATATACGCTAGACCTCAATGGGCAGCAGTGATGTTTCCTGACTTAGGAGCCTCTGGAATCCCGATGGCTGGGTTATCCACCCATTTCAAACATAGCCACGTTCTGTCTCAGGGGATTTTCCCTATTCCAAAGTCTTGACTCGCGTTGGTCGCCCGTAGTGAAATGAGGCCAAGCAACCTTATTCTAACTACAAGTCATTAGGCGTTTTGACTTCTGAATGTTTCCAACAATCACGGTTGATGTCGAGATGCTTCCTATAGCCCCTTCACGGGATGCAAGTTTCCCTAGAAAAATACCCACTCTTATTGGAGATTATTGACCTCAAAAATTGCATGTGCCTGTACGCCGTTCTTAGCTTTTGATAGTTTCTCAGAACTCCGCTTCTATGAGAAATTTTCTTGCTTCTTCAATTCCTCATAAAGCATGCATGTAGATTAAGGACCATTATTCAATAGGCTAATGTCGATTTTCGCACGTACAGTAATGTCTGAGTTTGTCATTACAATCTCTCCACTGATTCAAGTGCTGGGAAGGCTTATCATGACGGTTTTGTCAAAGCCTGGATGCACCTTGAATGAATTCCGAGAACGGTATAAAACCGGGGCCCTTAATTAGCCAATTAACTCCAACGTAAGCGGGAACCTCAATCGAACAAAAGGTCAGCAATTAGTCAGTCTAAGAAAATTAAGAAGTGTTTAAAACATGTGAAGTTCTCAAATTCTTTCCTTTCCAACCTTCACTAGTTATCATCCAAAATGGCTCTTATCTGGGCCGTCGTGCTGGCCATACTCTGCCTTCCAATATACTCTATCATCAAAATCCTCCTCCGTCCTTCATTCTCTCCACTACGCCATCTTCCTGGCCCCAAAGTAAGTTTCAGCAAACACGTCATCAACGTAATATTAACTTGAACAGAACCATCAATTCCTCGTCGGTCATGCCTTACGCATTCTGCGCGGTGGAGGTCCAAATGACTTGTATCTCCAATGGATGCGCCGTTGGCCCAAGGCGCCATTTATACGATGTCTATCTTGGCTAAACTCCGAAGTTCTTCTTGTTAACAACTTAGAAGCGTGTAAAGAAGTTCTTCAAACGAATTCATACGCCTTCGCTAAGCCTCCTTTTTTTCATACGCTCGTTGGAGAATTTCTTGGCGTTGGGTTGTTATTCAGCGTTGGCGAACAGCATAAGCGGCTGAGACGTATCGTCTCAGGTAAGATTTGTCATGCATGGGAAGGGTTTAACGCTGAGACTTTACAGGACCGTTGTCGAGGCCGAGCATACGAAATCTATTCCCGACATTCTTGACTTATTCTCGAAGGTTAAATAGTGATATCGAAGAGGCGATAGAAAAGAACAAGGGCGAAGGTATCGCGAGTATGTACTACGGACCTATCTATCAGTACACTATCTAACAACCCATTATAGTCGAAGACTTCCTCTTCCGTGTCGCGCTCGACATCATCGGCGTCTCACTACTCGGAAAGGAAATGCATGATTTTCGATCCTCATCTTCACCTCTATC
Source organism: Fusarium anguioides (assembly GCA_012977745.1). Taxonomy (NCBI): domain Eukaryota; kingdom Fungi; phylum Ascomycota; class Sordariomycetes; order Hypocreales; family Nectriaceae; genus Fusarium; species Fusarium anguioides. Next base: position 57,170 of record JAALXK010000320.1, on the reverse strand, counting down.
GTTCGAACAATGCTACCACGGTATTCTAGCTCAACCTCTCGCCGGTCAAATAATAAGCTTCATCAATCCCTTTATTCCTCTCCGCTGGCTTCCCGTCTCAGCTAACTTGAACTTCCTCCGCGCCAAAGCTGCTCTCAAAAACATGATGACGGAATTAATCGAGGAGCGCACGTCTGAAGTTATAGCGAGGAAAGAAGGTGCTGTTTCAGATGATTTGTTGAAGAGGATGATTGAGGCCAGTTCTGTAGAGAATCAGAGATTGTCTGAAGAGGAACTAATGGATGTTGTGAGTAACATGCAAGTCTCCTTTAGGTTGGAACTGACGAGTCTGCAGACAATGCAAGTAATTGCCGCGGGTCATGATACAACAGCCAGTGCTCTCGTCTGGACTACATACGCACTCTCGAAATATCCAATGGTACAAGATCGTTTGAGGAATGAGATTCTCAGTTTAGAAGCAAACACCATCTCCGCAAAGGCAGTAGAAGAGCTACCCTATCTAGAAAACGTCATCAGAGAAGCCATTCGTGTCTATTCGCCAACCCTCATCGTCCCATGGGAATCCCTCGAAGATATGGCCATCGCAGGGGTACATGTCCCCAAAGGAACAACAGTCCAGCTCGTCCCAGCAATGACGCAGCTGAACCCCGAAATTTGGGGCGCTGATGCTGATGCTTTTGACCCTGATCGATGGGATAATCTAGCGGGCGATGCAGCAAGTCCTTATGCCATGGAGACGTTCTCGAATGGTCCTCGAATGTGTCCTGGTAAAGCTCTCGCCATGTTGGAGATAAAAACTGTTATGGTAGGATTGATTAGGGAGTTTAGGATTGAAATGGTGGATGATCAAGGGCTGGAGCTTAGAAATCCGAGCTTGGTGCTCAAGTCTAAGATACCATCTCGGTTCAAGTTTACTCGGGTTGGCTGAGCCTTGGGTTGTATCAGATGCTCAACGTTCGTCAAACCATGACTTCCAAAAATGATGAAAAAAGTTACTTTTGTTATCAATACCATCTTCTTACATCTACATAGTATCTAAATCTCGTATATTTCGGCGCAATTGCTATGCAAGACTCGGCTTGTCTTCGGGTGAAGGAATTCAAGGCTTCGAAAGCTGGTTATCTGTGATCGGGACTCATCAAGCAACTGCCGGACCTGTCTATTGACCTAAGTCCGTTAGCGCCAGTCGGATCTCAGCTTGGGTTACGGGCCTCCACGAACCCCGCATGCCATCAAATGGTAGTTTGCTTGATGAGCTCCCAGTCCAGGTAAAGCCAGCGTCGAGGCAACTGTAAGCGATCAGAGACATAGATTACTCTAAAGTCATGGCCAGAAAATCCGCAGGTTATGGTCAAACGGTCAGACCTATGATAAATGGCCCAATCAAATTGGCATCATCAATCTAGCTAGATACCTATCTATGCAATAAGAATCACAATTCATCTGCATCGTTGGACAATGATCATAACCGCTGATAAGACGAATCGTGACAATGCATGACTTGATAAGAAAATTCCTGAGGCGGAAATGTTGGACGGAAACAGAAGCCTTATCAACGGGTACGGAGGTTGCTCCGTACCCACTGTTTCTGTCTTCCATGCAACGCTATCTCGCATGAGGAGTGGCTCGGTTTGGAGGGTCATCTTGTCACACGACACGGGGAATGTCCGTGTAAGCCAAGTGCCATGGCTGTTCATCATGCTGTAGTAGATATCCAATGCCAATTGATGTTTATAAAAATGAATAGCCGTCGGAGTCACTGCAGGACACGCAACCTAATCAACGCCACGTTCAATCAAGACATAATTCATTAGTCTCTCTATCAACATGTTTCGTCTATTCAACTCAACTTCTTCAGCTAAACCAGATTCCAGTGCTAGCGAGAAGAAACATGCCCTTCCAGCTTCCTGGTATCACTCAGCCCCCCTCTACAGCCTCGAACGCCGCGCCATATTCTCCAGAAAATGGCTCCTAGTAACCCATCGTCTCCGGTTCCAAAAACCCGGCGACTATGTCTCTTTCGAACAAGCTGGCTTTTCCTTCTTCCTCATCAAAGATCGCGACGGTAATATTAACGGCTTCCATAACATCTGTCGTCATCGCGCATACCCCATCATAACGGAAGCGAGCGGCTCCACTAGTATTCTGTCCTGCAAGTATCACGGATGGTCTTATGGCTTCAAGGGAACTTTAGCCAAAGCCCCGAGATTCGACACGGTGCCGGAGTTCGACAAAACACAACATAGCTTATTCTCGATCCATACGCATGTTGATGATAGTGGCTTTGTCTGGGTAAACTTTGATGCGTCGGAAACACCAGAGATTTCGTGGAGTACTGACTTTGAAGGCGTTGATACACAAGAGCGTCTTAAAGCCTTTGATCTTGATGCCGACTACCACTACGATCACCATTGGTCCATGCTTGGTGATTATAATTGGAAGACTTTGGCGGATAACTACAATGAATGTTATCACTGCGCGACCAGTCATCCAGATGTTGCTGCAGAGATAGATTTGGATAGTTATTGCGTCAACCCGACAAGGAACTACATCATTCACTACGGACCAAACAAAGACCCAGCGAAGGAAGTTGTCAAAGTTGCCAGTACTTTCCTCTTTCCCAATGCTTCATTCACTGTGACGTAAGTATGTCCCTCCAGAGCTCCAAGGCATGACTAATAAACGCCTAGACCGCACTTCTTCTTCATGCAGCGCTGCGTCCCCATCTCAGCAACCCAAACTCGAATGGAATACGACATCTATCGTAAAAACGACGCCAGCGATGAAGACTTCTCAACTATCGACAGTTTCTTCAAGAGGGTTATGAAAGAGGACAAGGACCTCTGTAACGGCGCTCAGAAAAACCTAAACGGTGGAATTTTTGTGAATGGACAACTTCATCCGGAGAAGGAGCAAGGTCCGATTTGGTTCCAGGGCGTTGTACGTGAGTTGCTGATGAGCTATCGGGAGAAGGAAGAGAAGGAGAATGATGGCAATCCGATCTGGCCTGCGACTAGGAAGCTAGTTGGTTCAAAGAATGCGAAGTTGGAGGAGGAAGAGAGGTTTTGTGCTGGATTGAAGGCTGGTAATTGTCCTGGAGTTTTGGGGGATGAGGGTGTATTGTCTTGGTAGTTGCACAGATTGTAGTAATAAATATTTCCCTTGTTCATGTTTTTGTCATCTTTCTGTCTTCCGGAATGTACCCCAAGTTCTCATAGCGAAATATTAATTGGCATCAACACTAAACCAATTATCAATAGCTTTCCCAAAGTCCGAAACCTGCAAAAACAAATGATTCTGATCCATCGGATCCCAATCTCCCAAACTCTCACGCAAACGATCATCGATATCCCATCCACTCTCCATCGTCCCAGTAGAAGTATCCTGATCAACACCATAGCATGTCTCCTCGTCATCATCAGGCGCATAGGCTGTTACCTCTACAGCAACCGTTTTATGACCCGACATTCCTGCTGACCCTACCATTGCAAACTCTGTAATATCTTCCTCGTGATTACTATCCTTGGACGTAACGCCATCGCCGAACATGGTTCTATCTGCAGCCGCGTCGTTACGACCGGCTCGTTCGTAGATGAGAATGTTCCAGAGTAAATCGGCATTGATGGACCAACGAGGTCCACCTGCTTGGTTGGTTTGATCAGCCACAAATGGTTCCATGGTGATACTTTCTTGCAGGTTTCGTAAATTCGACGCCTAAAGCTATCGTCAGCTGAAAGAGTCACTCCTTGGATAGAAAACATTACCATTGCAGCTGCACAAGGCCAAATTTTACCCATCCGATCCAGAAACCTCAAACAAGTATCATAACCATTCTGCGCCTTTGTTCGAAGTATATCATCCGGTACAAAACTATGTTGAAGATGAATCGTAGCTACAATAGCAACGCAATGCGTCATGGAAGGATCAGATACTTGAAATCGCTGCTTCTCAATAAGATTAAGAAAGTGAATTATCCAAGCACTACTTCGGGTGATCTGATCATATGACTGATGAAGAAACGTCTGTGGCATCATATGTCGAAAGTTTCGTAACCGCATAGATAGAAGGAATGGATGATTGACAAGACAAGCGATGCCTGCATAGAGAAATTGATAAAGTAGCCATGGCGCCCAATAATCTCTTGCTTGCTGAAGAGCATTTGCAGGAACAGCGCCGAATTTATTCCTCGCATATCGATATTTGAGAGGGAACTGTACATCGAGTTCCATATGCCGTAGCATGATAAGAGAGTAATCAGAGCTTGGATCCCACGGGGGCGGTTCATCAGGACCGACTTGGTATGCTGCATACGCTCTGGCCATATGCCAAGTTTCCGCGGCGAAGCCTAGATGGCGAAAAAGGCCATTGTCAAAGTCCGAATCTAGTGCTTTAGAGATGTTGCGCTTGTTGGACCGGTAGTCGAAAGATCCTGTCGACCGCCCCGTGTTGGTGAACAAGTTAAGGGGAGATGCGGTTGGTGCGATACAAGCTTGGAGATGCCGTACTAAGGAGATGTTTTGTACGCATAAGACATATTCGGTTGGATCATCGAGGTATGAGTCGGATGGGAGACTGGTAGCGAAATATTGAGCCATGCCGATATCGAGGCCAGCCTGCATAGCATTTCCCTCTGTAACAGTTCAGCTTGAACATCTCCAAGATGATGTACAAGACTTACCTGCAAAGCATAACAGACTAAGGATACATAAAGTCTGTAAAGTAGACAGCTTTACATTACTACTCGCAATATTCAGCATGACGGTCTTTCGACATTTCTGGATCATCTCGTCTTTGTTCACTTGGCTCAATGCTCCAGGAGGAAATCGAATACTCAATGCTTGGATAGCAAGGCGAAGCTCTGGATCTCGTGACTCAAGCGAAGCAAGGAACGTATCTTGTCGAAAGAGGGATAGCGGCTGGTTATGGCACCATGTTTGATATCGTATGCCTGTTTCTAGCCAAGGGTTGTTGCCGGGATCTGATCTATAGAGATGTATGTAAGCTAGGTGGTTGTGATTGAGGATCCAGGCTATGTCTTACTGAATAGAATCAGGACTAGCCAGATCTTGAGTATTGTCTGGAAGTTCACAAGCTACGTCGTCTATCGGTTCTGGAACGATTTCTTGCTGCAGTGATTCTGGTGATGAAATTCGAGGTGTCGCTTGACGCCCTGATTGAAATTGACTGCGAATATAAAAATCAGTGACTAAGGACCCCTCCCTAGAAGATTACTGACTTGATCGACTGTAATAGCTGATCCAGCTTCCCTTCAATAGCTTCAATACGGCGATCCTGCCAACCGTAAGTATCTACCCTAAATACCCCAATTTCGACAAACTCACCACGACACGATTATGGGTGATTTGCGCAACATCTTGTTCGCTGGGCTGATAATCGCATGCTTGTCCTAACCGTCTACAATAAGAACATACGGGTCGTTCACCTGGACATTTGATCTTCTTGCGCCTGTTCTTTGTTAGACATCAGACACGGAATGTGCAGGATATACGAACCGACACGGATCACAAGCACGATGTCCACGTCTTTGCCTTGTACCTTGCATTTTGGAGTGTTGATATGGATAAAGATTCCGATGGTTTAGGGCGGGGTGAAACGCTCAGAGTTGCGTTGTCATCTCACGTGAACGGTCCCCGGATTCGTAGCCGATAAGGCGGCCCGGGCCTAGCACTTCAACTAGAACTTGTACTCTTATCGCGAAGACGATGATGTTTAAAGTGACTTAGGATCTTGTACCTTTTGTATCTTTAGCATTGATAAGACATTACACGATGCACACATGGCACTTAGCAAGACTGAGGTAAAACACTAGCAATTGAACTCATACTCTTCTCTAGCCATCAGAAATGCCATCTAGTCTACTTACAATCTACTACTAGGAGCAGTCTTTCCAACACCAAAGCTCGAAATACTCTCAGACGTAGTATCAGGTATACCGAACTTGGAAATATCATCGCTCGTCTCCCCATCAATAGCTAACTCAGCAACAACCCTTCCAATCGTCAATGCAAACTTGAAAGCATGTCCTCCACCAAGCGCAACAATAATATCCTTATGCTTCTTCAACGGACTAATAACAAACTCCCGATTCGGCGTGATAGCATACTGACATGTTATAGTACGTAGACTCTCTCCCTTGCCTGGAATAATATCCGTCATCAAGTTCTCCAACTCCTGTAACAACTCTGGCGAGTGCGCAAATGTACGTTTTTCAGGTGTCATTCTGTTATACGCTATGTCGCGACCTGCTTTGATTGTAGGTTCTCCGTAGGTTGGAAAGCCATAGAACCAGTTCTCGGCTGCAACTACCCAAACTGGGAATCTTTCTGGTTCGTATGCTGCGATTTCTTCGAGTTTTGGCCGGAAGTATGTTACTTGCTCTTGCATTACATCAAGAGGGACTTCAGCGCCGAGAGGCCGTAAAAGTTCGTTTGCCCATGCATCTGCAGCAATAATGACTTTACCCGCCTGAAATCGACCCTTGGAGGTCTCGATGATGACACCGCCGTCAATAGGGATGACTTTATCGACTCGCGTCTTTTCTTTCAACACGGCTCCGAGGGTACGGGCTTCGTATTGCATAGCTGCAACAGATTTGGACGCATGAACGATTCCCGTATCAGCCGTATAGACAGTATCCGCACCATCCGGAACATTAAACTGAGGCCAACGCTTCTTAACTTGTTCAGGCGTAAGCAACTCATACGGAACGCTATTCGCATCAAGACTCTCAGTGTAGTCCTTTGCACGTTTCGGTGAATCCTTTGGAAAGATGGTGATTCCGCCGGTGATAGTAAGCCACTCCTGGCCAGTTCGTTGTTCCAACTGGGCCCAATCTTTATACGCTGAGATAGCTAGGGCAACATATTCTGGAGCGCCATAAGATTTGCGGACAATTCGAGATGTATCATGAGATGCGCCTCGAACGTGTCCTAGCTCGAATTGCTCAAAGCCAATGACTTTGGAGCCCTTTAGAGCAGCGTGGTATGCGGCTCCACTGCCGAGAGCACCGAGGCCAATGACTGCGACGTCAAACGTTTGCATTGTGATTTTTGAACGATAATATGAAGATAGAAGCTGTGATTAGTTGAGAGTAATAAGTATACAATTGGTCTGTTATATACATGTTTGATACAATTACACGGGAAATCCTCCGTGCACGTGGTTTATGCCTTGAAGCTTATCTTCTTACCGACATTTTGGGGTTGATTGATGGTTTTTGGTGTTCTGGTATTGGTTGGCCTCACACGGAGAAAGTCCGTACCCACTTCTGAAGCGTCTCCGGCATTTGCATCTCTTCGTTTCGCGCCAGCGATATCCCTTTCCAAGAATAGCAATCCATTGTTGGCTGTTTAGAAGAATTTCGATAGCGCCTTATCATTCCACGATAAGGCTGATTGCTAAACTGTTGATGAAGATTGAAGAGGTACCCTATTCATAGCTGCTGACCTTTTTCTCTCCAGCTCTTATCTCTACCAACTGAAAAGAAAGTAAAATAGAAAGAGATGAAGATGGCCAATCTGCACTTAAAACTGTTTATTTATTTCACCTTCATATTGTCTCAGTAGTTATCGACTGTACCTGGTTCGGACATTTGGGGCATCAGAGCGAGTTGGTCCAAGCGCCATCTATTGATGGTAGAAAATCAGATTGTCCGGTCTAGAAAGCGTTCCAGCAGTCTGACCTGCATCTATATCTCCAAATAATTCCATCGTCGCCATCAAATAACTTTCTTCTATCTTGAATCTTGATTGTTTTGGAACATACTTTCCACTCACGTCAGATGGATGCATTGGTGACATCATGATCAAGATCAATTCAAAAACCTGGGGTGAATGCGGGGAATATCAATAACAAACCATCTCTCATCACCAAAGCCAAAGTCAGAGAATTAAAAATCATCAATTAACTCTCAAAACAATCAATTGATTTCTTAACTCTGGTCAAAATGCTCTGGCAATTCGTTCTCCTCGCTGCGCAACTCGGAAGCGTCGTTGGCAAAGAACAAGAAGTCCTTGGCCCCGGAAACAGTGACTTGGATCATATCCGTGAAAAGTACGTTCAACCCATGCCTTTCAGGCATTTTACTAATATTTCTAGACTTGTCGAAGCTGAGATTATTCCAAACATAATTGACGATTTCCCTCCTGCTCTTGGCCTACGCGCATCATGGAAAAAAGACTCTGCAGATCTCGGCAACACTATCAATCCCAAACATCTCAAAAAAGCACCTAAAATCCATCTAGACAAAGTAGAATCAGAATCTCTTTCCAAACACATGTCCTACGTCCTCGTGCTCACCGATCCAGACGCTCCATCCAGAGTCGATCCCAAATGGTCCGAATTCTGCCACTGGATCGCTATAGGAAAACGCCTCACGCCATCAACTACATCAAAGCATAAATTCAAGGATATAATCAAGTATAAAGCTCCATCCCCACCACCAAAAACCGGTCCGCATCGTTATGTATTCTTTGCTTTCATCGCAGCCAATGGAACGACTAAGAAATTGCACCTGAGTAAACCAGAGGAGCGGAAGCATTGGGGTGAAGATACGGGACATGGAGTCAGGGAATGGGCGCAGGAAAATGGCCTTATTCCAATTGGTATGTCGTGGATCTAGTTCCGAGAATGTTCACCGAGACTAACAATCATGCAGCTGCGAATTTTATATACGCTGAGAATGAAGAACAGTGATCCCCCTGTTATTTCACATGTCGGAATGTCAAATTTGGTAATTATGTATTGAAAAGGAAGTTCAATGTTATACTCTTACCAGCACCTTGGCGTTAGTAAAATAATTCCAGAATGTTGCTGCACGGACAATATTCCTATTCCAGAACCGAGCGGTCAACCTTGATGAACCCCGCACCAATACAAGTTCTTGATCCCACCACGAACATCGGAGATCCATGTCCCTGAGCTGAAACAAGCAGGTCGTCATTTTATAGGTACAGCTTGTCTTGGCGGGATTGACTACGTAGCAAATCATTCAAACGAACTTCGTAGCGTGACCTTGAAGATCAGAGATCATTACCCCATTAGGAAGGTCGATGGGACAGGAATGGTCTCAGAGGTTGCTATAGTGCATTCATGGTATTTTTGAAGGGCGGTTAAAATTAAACTCGTGTATAAATACACCTTCATAAGATCAATATAACTCAAAACTTATCTCCTCATCAGTCCAATCCATCAAAATGAAGTTCAGCGCCTCTATTCTCTCTCTCATCCCAGCAGTCTTCGCCCTACCAACTGGCGAAGATGCTTCTGTATCGAAGCGCCAGAGCGCCAATACAGTGACAGATAATCTTCTCTTCAGCGTATCCCTACCAACATTCACTGCTCGCCGTAACGCTCGTGATCCTCCTACCCTTGACTGGTCCTCTGACGGCTGCACATCTTCACCTGATAACCCCTTCGGATTCCCATTTATCCCAGCTTGCAACCGCCATGACTTTGGATATCAAAACTATCGCGCCCAGAAGAGATTCACTGTTAGTGGCAAGGCAAAGATTGATAGCAACTTCAAGAACGAGTAAGTCAAAAGTTTCCAGATCTCTGTCCAAATTACTGATAGTGGTGTTAGCTTGTACTTCCAGTGTAACTCTGTCAGCGCCTCTGGTGTATGCAGAGGTTTGGCCGATGTTTACTATGCTGCTGTTAGAGCTTTTGGTGGTGATGATGCTACTCCCGGCAAGAGAGACGATGACCTTGTCAAGGAGTATGAGAACAAGTTGGCTATTTACAACAAGCTTGTTGAGGAGGCCCAGGAGAAGGGTGAGCTACCTCGTCTTGATTAATATGTCTCCGGAAGACATATCTTCAAATCTGTATATAGTTGAAGTTTATATCAAAGTATCTATGAGCCACTGGCCCTCATCAAAACCTCATGTCTTTGCATATTTTGAAGTCAAGCCCTAAACAATATCGAAATCGCGCACGGAAGCTATTGGGAAAAGCTTATGCTACGTAAAATAATCGTGTTCTTTTACAGTGTTCTTGCGAAAGTAACACCAAAGTATTCAGCTGAAAATGCGCACAATAGTTGCCAACTCGGTTTAGATTGACAAACCAGAAAACTCCATTCCTGGAACCATCTCGCAGACAAGAGAATAACATTATCGTTGGCTCTACTTATCTCTAATAAGCAAAGGATGCGCTTCCGTGTTCAGCACATACTTCATTTTCCCATCCTTCCTTACCTGAACCTCCGAATCCTCCGCAAACATCAAATACAAATACTTCAACGTCTCCGCCAACCAAAAACTCTCCATCTTATCGACATACTTCCTTGTCTTATCATCAGCCGTCTTTAGAACACTCTTCAAGCCCGTATATCCACCATCAACTCTACTCATCTTATTTAACGCCTCAAAAGCTTCCCACGCCCAGTCTTGCCACTTCTTATCACCGGTGGCGCGGTAGGCGTAGTATAAACTCTCGATTGTCTCTGGTCGAAGAATGTACTCTGGGTTGGTGTGATACCAGCCGCTCTTTTGGTAGAACGATTGCCATTTTTGGGGAGGGGGTCGGCTTATGGAGGCTTTCGCTAGGGGTTGGGCGCCGTTATCGACCCATTTAAATAGTTCGGGGCCGATGCCGCTTGGGCTTTGACGGTAGACGTCATAGTACGACTCGGAGAGCTTGAGACCAAAGTCTATGAATGTTTGGTTCTGAAAGAGCAAGCCGCCTAAGATTAGGGAGCCGCCGCAGACGCTTGCCACTATTCTTGTCAGATAGTGTTATACTATAACATTGAGGAGAGAACTTACGGTGACTTGAGATTGGAATTAGGATATTTCCACGCATTTCTCCCAAAAACGTGAGGTCCGGTCTCGTCGACGGCGAGGACGCAAGGTACTTCATCGAAGACTCAGCAGCTTGGATCCAACTCTCACCATACTCGGCAAAAGCAACTGGATCGTATGCATACATCTTGATGAGATATTCATAGTAGCTATCCGAGCCACCGCCCCAACCAGCTTGGTAATCTCCAAAATACCCATCCCTGAGGCTGGCATATGTACCAATCAGACCTGGAAGTGTGAACGGCTGGTTCGTCTTGGGATGAATTAAATGATCTTGAGCTCTCTGCGCAAGCTTGGCATAGGTTTGGTTACCGGTAAGATCACTGAGACGAGTCCACTCGAGCACAAGGGTGCCGAAACAAGTAATTGAGTTATCCATGTTGCCGAATCGACGGAGATGAGGATTGAAGATGATCTCATCATCGGGAATACCGCTGGGCGTATCAAATGCGATACTTAGTTTGTTTGCGAGAGTTACAGCAGCGGTCAAGAGGTTAGATCGTAGATGAGGATCTCTGACAAGATGTTTGTAAGATCCAGACAGCAGATCGTAAGCTTTAGGGTAGAAAGTCAGTGAGTAAGTTGGGCGAACAGACGTAGCGTCTTACCTGATAAGAGACCACCAAGATAACGAATAGTTGTCTCGAACAGTGAAATGGCTTCATCAGGCACAGCAGTCACAGTGAAATTCGTAGCAGCAATCTGTTTCAGAATCTTATCCACGATAACAGCTTCTTCCATGATAATGGCAGTGCTCAGCCCATCAACAGCCGTCGCACCCCAGCCATTACTATCAATTAGTCATTAGCATATCATAACTCAATCCAAGCAAACAGCGAACATACCGATCATTCTCAAAGGTCTTGCTGATAGGTAAAAGCGTATCATGAGGCGCAGCATATTTTTCGTATTTATCCCATGAAAATCGGAATGCTTCGACGATAGCTGCAGCTCTTTGAGGATCACCCTTTGTGATAGAGGCTGCTTGTTGCGGATTGACTTTTGGGTGACTGGGTTGCGATGCACGTCCTGGAAAAACAAGCGAAAGGAATTGCCATGCTATAAAGACAGCACCAAGCCAAACAATGGCTCTTTGAGTTGATTTCTGCATGCTCAAAAATTTAATTGAAGGATATAAGAGAATAAACGAATGACGATAATGTTAAATAAAGGAGTGGACGTTCAACGAAGCTCCTCAATTCGTAAAGGTTGAAGAGTAAAAAGCTCAACTTACCCCTAATTCAATTTTTCCAATAGGGGTCGATCACTATAACACTACTGCAGCGGCGATAGCTGAGTCCCTCAACTTAGTTAGTCGGTCTGTCAATAGCGTCAACTACCCCTACCTAAGATTTTCAACTATTGACTCCAGCGGCCATTCAGAGCTCAACTAACGCTGCACTAACGAGAATTAGGCCTAATCGCGAATAGACTTTCAAATATTGTTTCACTATTGCCAAAAATGTTCACGCAACCAACAACATTAATTTTATGCTCGAAGCTCAAGTAAACCCCAATTAAATACCATCATCCTTTTTCTTCTTTTCCTTCTTCAACGTTGCCGTTCGTACACTCGTTTTTCTAAAATACATCGACGCTACGTCCATTACTCTCGTTAATCTTCAGGATGCGTTGGATTTCTATCGCCACTGTTCTCAGCGCTGCGCTGCTCCCTGCGGCTAGCGCTCGTCCTCTATGCCGACCCCAGAAGCCGACGACTACTTCTGGTGCTGCGACCGCGACTGCTACCCACGTCGAGACCTTGAGCACCGATAGTGCTACCTTGGAGACGTCTGCGACCTACGCGACCACCAGTGCCTTCGAAACTACCGTCACCGAATCTGCTACTGCCACTTCCGACGTCACCAGTGCTATTGAGACTACCATTACCGAATCCGCTACCGACATCACCAGCGCTTTCGAGACGACTATTACCCAGTCTGCAACCTCTGCCGAAACAACCGTCGTTGAGGCTACAACTACAACTACTCAAGCTGCTGAGCCAACCAACTTCGTTCAAAACGGTGACTTTGACGAGGCTACGAACCAAGATTGGAGTTTCCGCAGCGCTGGAATCAAGACGGACGCATCTCGAGCTCACAGTGGCGACAAATATGTGTAAGTTGCAGCTCACTTGCAGGAATACCTTACTCACCAATCATCTAGTGAATTGAAGGTTGTAGGCGACTACGCCTCTGGAGGCAACCAATTCAATCAGACCATCAACGGTCTCGACACTGGGCGCCTTTACCGCCTTGCTTTCTCCGGCGTTGTATTCAGCAACCCTACTCCCGTTCTACGAGATACCGACATCTGCTCCATCCAGGCTTACCAGGGTGCTAGTGTACTGCATCAGTGGACTTTGGATACATCAGTTCGTGATCAGTATATGAGCTACAGCTGGGATTTTACGCCTGTTGATGAGGATATTACTCTGTCCTTGAGATTGAGATGTATTAGCTCCGGTGTCGTCACTATTGACGTTGGTGTTGATGACGTTTCTATCGTCGATGTTGGTGCTGTCGCTCCCTGAGCCCTGGATTGAGACTGATCATGGTATTTTCATGTTTTGAGTGTCAATCTTGGGATTCATACAGGGCAGTAAAGGCCAAGCTTCAGGATGGTGGTTTGATGGCGAATCACGATATTTATTCTTCTTCGACATGGTAGAAACGATTACTTACATATACCGATTAATTCATTATATACTTGGGCTTTATGCTATTTGACCAATCTTGAACTGTCGTGGCCCTGCCAAGCTCGGTAACGCCTGGCTTCAACATTTCAACGTCGAAAGCCCTGGCATCCCAAGCGTTGAAGAAAATGGTTGGAACGTTTTAATTATCCTACAATTGGGCAACAGCCGTGGTGTAGAGGTGCGTGTTCGAGACAGTAGTTTTATGCCTCGATCCTACGACCAGCTTTAGCGATTTTGAAATGACAAAAGCATACAAGTCTGGCGTCCGACATGTAAGACAACTCGAGCTGGGGCTTTCAATGCTATGTGACATCAGTAAGGATTGTAAAATGGCTTATCTATGATCTAATTGGACTGATATGACATTATGTGATGCGTCATGTGGATTGCAACCTCCCTAATTTCATCCACGCAATATGATTGGTCAGATCATTGAGGCAGAGTCAGTGGAGCCTTGACTCGCGTGCCATAACAATACCAAATCCCTATTATCTGAAGTTGGAATAAGCATTTCCCCGCTTGTTATTCGAAACGGCGAATCTTTCACGTGAATAAGCCTAAATTAACGACATATTTACAGTGAATTAAACCCCAATCACTACAGCAACTTGACACCATACCAAGACGCACTTTCCCAACAGCAAGGGATCTGCTCTATTTTTACGGTATTACTGTTTCACTCAGGACCATGCTCAACGATGAGAACTATAATCGTCAAGACCCAGTATGGCATCCCGCCCTGCAATCAGCTGCGCTTTAATGACATAATAAGCAATGGCACGCAGGGTTATTCTAAATATTCATGAAGCCTCTAACATTCTTGCAGACCTGACCTCTAACCATAGAGCTTCAATATGCTTCCATCGCTTATCACAAACCAATTCAGGATCAGCCTGCCATTCCACACAGACCTGATTTACAAGATCATAAGCACTTCCACCAGAGGGCGTAACGCAAAGATCCAGGAGAAGAAAAATCAACGCATCCCATTCCACGCAGGCCTCGAACAACCAGCTCCACGGACGACCGGGCTTGTAGCACCTCACTTTGTGAGACTCCCTAAGCACATCAAGACAAAGAATCTTGTAGTTCTCTCTGAGAGGGCTCCCGCTAGCCTCGTTCATTTCTGGTTGAGAGACCATAACTTTGAGCTTGGTGATGATCAGTTTGGCGGTAGCTGAAGCTATAACGTCAAGCGGTATTTGTGACGTGTTGTAGATCAGGCACTTGATCAACGTAGTCTCTTTGAACTCTTCAACCTTTCTACACTTTTCTTCTCGCGTCAAAACAGGATATCCATTCTTTTTGTTGAAGCTCTCAGAGAAGACGGTCCTGCGAGTTACTTCGCTTCCCTGGATCCGAACAAGGATAAGCGTCATCTCCGTTCTTTCATCTAGCCTTTCGGGAAGAACAGCCATGTTTGGATGCAATGCACCATCGTTGACATTTCGAGGCTTATCCGTTGTGATGGTTAGTTCTTGAATGCTAGGCTCGACTCCGAATTCCATTGAAATTCGGACATCCAAGATATAGAGCTGCCACCAAACCCGACGACAAATTTCCGATTCGAATGCAGAAAGATGAAGGAATGCGTCCTCACAATTGAGGCCTATCCTCATGGCGTTCCCGATAGCTATGCTCATGAGAGCTTGTATATCCGGCTCGTCATCACTGTTTCTGACGAAAGTCTGACATTTCATTAGAGGCGCAGGAATAAGAGCGTTATTAGACTTACCAGATATATAGCTAGGGCTTGAATTATCTTTATATCGGAAGAGTAAAGGAACTTTGCCTTCAATAGGGCTGTTTCGACTCCTAGACGATACCTAAGTGACTGGTTAGAATGCCTGTTGGCATAAGGACGTGGGTTGTCTTACCGGCGAAGAAGGTCTGGTTTCAGTTCACTGAATGCACTCAAACATGCGGAAGCACGCATTGTAGCTATGACGCTATAGTACACTGTAAACATAAGGCATTCCATCGCAGGTTCAATAGTTGACGTATCTTGGATCGCCTGCACGAATTCTCTTTGTGCAGTAGGAATATGGAACAGCTTAAGTGTTGGGTCTACCACGTCGATATATATTTGCCAAAGAACTAGTTTGGTTCCTGTTTCAGGATGTAGAGATGCAAAGGATGGTAGTTCTCCGATGCCGAAGGGCGAGCATGAGAAGGGAAATTGATGAGAGATCAGCGGGGTTTCGTATTTCGCAGCTGTTGGAGTGAGGGATGGAGAGGCGTTTGAATCATCATGAAGGGCTTCATCTTGTACATGGTGATTGGATAGGTTATTCTCGCTCGCGGCCGATGGACTGCTGCGCTTGGGTCGGGTTGGTGGATACTGGCAAGTAATCTTTACCTTTAGACAATACGAGCAAGGACAAGAGCGATCGCATTTAATCTTTCGCCGGCGACACTCCAAACAGGATCGCCCTGGTGCAATTAGGCGTCGTGCCATGGGACGATGACTCTGGAGCTGACGTTGGCTGTATTAAAGATGGTACAACGGAGAGCGGAGCTTTCGGAGTGAGCGCCTTATCGCTCCTCCGTTATGGGCCCCTGTTTGATTGGTCAGAGCGGAGGACGGAGTATCGGTCAGCACAGGTCCGTTACCATTTGTCATCCCAATCTGGACGCCATTACCTACGAGATCAGCTTGTAGACCATGGCGCATTTCAACAAGATAGTTAAGTATAAGAATGCTCGTTAAATCATGTCTAAAATGTAATCCAATCCACCCCAACTACTCAGTCCATTACTGGAACAAGAAGACTCATCATTTCATATCAATTAACCATGTCATCTTACAAGAACATCGTTATCGTCGGTGTAAGTCGGGGTCAAATCTCCAGCTCCAGCTCTTCCTATTAACATCTCCTTCCAGGCTAGTGGAAACACAGGTAGGATGATCACAGAAGGATTGGTATCAACCTCCGATTTCAACGTGACCATCCTATCTCGCAAAGAGAGCACGGCAACCTTTCCAGAATCTGTCACCGTTCGAACCACGGATTTCTCCGAAGATGATCTAGCCAGCGCCCTGAAAAGCCAAGATGTCATAATTTCTGCGTTAGGAATTGGCGGCTTCGGACAGCAGCAAAAGATAGTGGACGCTGCAGTTCGCGCTGGTGTCAAAAGATTCCTGCCCTCCGAGTTCTCTTCGAGTAGTGAGGATCCAGCTGTCTTGAAACTGCTCCCTTTGTTCGAGCA
This sequence comes from Fusarium anguioides, assembly GCA_012977745.1. Lineage (NCBI taxonomy): Eukaryota > Fungi > Ascomycota > Sordariomycetes > Hypocreales > Nectriaceae > Fusarium > Fusarium anguioides. The sequence goes on along the minus strand of JAALXK010000320.1, from coordinate 40,436 downwards.
GAAGAGAGATCTGGTTGAATATCTCAAGTCTAAAGAAAAGGATGGACTGAGCTGGACGGGTCTTGCTACTGGCCTCTTATTTGACTGGGTATGCGAAGCCTTTCCTGGATTGAATGATGGATACTGATTTGTGCAGGGTCTTGCTAATGGATTTCTCGGATTCGATCTTCAGGAGAAAACTGCGACGATCTGGGATGACGGAAACAAAACGTTCACTCTCACCAACGAGAAGCAGCTCGTAAGCGCTGTAATTTCCATTCTGGAGCATCCTGACGAAACACGCAATCGCTATCTCTACGTATACTCAGTCAAAACTACCCAGAATGAAGTTCTCCATTGCCTTGAAGAGACCTATAGTTCTGCATGGACCGTTCATCGTCTCTCTACTGACCAACAGCTTGCTGAGGGTAGGAAAATGTTGGATGCTGGTGATCTTGGTGGTGCTTACATTTTTGTACGCGCAACGGTGTTTGGTAATACACCTGGTCTACACTCTGACTACACCAAAGAGAAGGATTTAGCCAATGAGCTTCTGGGCCTTGGGGTCGAGGGCGTTGAGGAAACTGTCAAGAGGGTTGTTAGTTCGGCAGGGAAGACTTAGCTTGATGGCCGGTAACGCCCTTATCTCTCTCTGTCTCTGAAACAAAGGGTAGAAGATTAATACACGACTTGGAAGTGGTATGATACGAAGCATAGTATATCATCATCATGGTTGCATCTTGAAAATTGAGAACACATTATGACTCTAAACCAGGAAATGGTGACGAAAGATGACCGTTAAAACTTTAAGGGCTTCCAGTCTTAGTTAGTGGAGAAGAGCCACTGTAACATCGGCAAAAGTCGCCGCTCCTAACCGCAAAAGCCCGGCCCGGTCCCCCAAAACACGCAAGCTCCAATAACAAGACCAGATCTGCCCAGTCAATCCAATTCAAGCTTGCCTGGCCCTGTCAAGCTGAGCAAGCACTCACCGAGACAAAGATCCCAGCCCATAATGGACTCACCTGGAATATCCCAAAGCGACGAAAAGAACCATGGCCTAACCGAACAAGAGAGAAAGTAACTACATCATAACAAAAACAATCCTCTTTGTCATTTCCCCGCTAACATTGACCGAGAAAACTCCGCAATCGGCTCTCGCAGCGTGCGTTTCGGCGGAGACAGGCAGAATGTATCAGAGAGCTTAGGAATCGTGTAAATGCGGATCAGAGACCCGATAGTGAGCGGGTGGAGGCGCTGCAGAAGGAGAATAAGATGTTGAGGCAGCAGTTGATTGATGTTCAGTCTAAGATGTCGAGGATGTTGGCTTCGGTGCAGTTGTTGAGTGATTCGGTGGCTAAGACGCTTGATGATACGGCGGGTGGGAGCGATGGTGAGGAGAAGGATGATAGGAATGGGCATTTGGGTGATCGGAAGATTGAAGAGCATGTTTCTCAGACTTCACTGCCGACGTTGGACTTGGATTCTTTCGATCCTTCGATGCTGGATTTCGATGCTCCGTTTGAACCGGTCAACGTTACAGGTAAGTATCATTACTCTAACAATTCGAGTAAAGCTAATTATTTGAATGCAGCACCTGTAACATCTAGCGGTCTCACATCAGAACTCATCAACGTCGCTGGAACAAGCCCATTCTACTCACAAATCCCAAACATCTGGACCCATGAGTATCAGATGGGAATGCAACCATATCTCACAGCGATCAGCGCAACGGCCGAATCAAGTATGGTACTAGGAAAGGATTATTCTTTTACGAATTCGCCATTCTCAGATCATATTCAGCTTCTCCAAAGGATGCTAAAGAATAAGTTAAATACTCTTGGATTCATTCCAGCAAGTCATAATCCTCTACAAAGGTATGTTATCATGGTCAACGTTGTAATAAATCTCTAATACTTGATAGTGTTTATCAACCGGTTTTGATGGTCTTGTCCATGTTTAACAGCATGACGAGACCGGATGTGATGGCATGGTACGCCAAAACTCGCTTCTACCATATCATCGAACTCACAGCTTGGCAACTCTATCCATCCTCAGCAACATTCAACAAACTACATCCTCGATACAGACCAACAAAAGCCCAGCTTGAAAATCCCCACCCAGGTATCATCGATTGGATTCCCTTCCCTTCTATCCGCGATCGCTTAATCCAACTCCACTCGGCAAATCCTCACATCGATCAAATCTTCTGCGATGCAGTAACAGGCTACGTCGTGGAAGCTCTAATGTCAGAACTCGTCCTCGGAGCCCCGCAGATAACAGTCTACGTCCGTGTAACAGATCTTATCAACACAATGTCATCCGGGACATCCGAGAGCGAAAACTCAATCGCTACACTCCCCGCACCTGATATCTCAACACTCTTCTCATCACCTGCGTACGCACGCGCGGCATTTAATAAGTTGAATATGGATAAGGGAGCGGGATACTACAAAATTGACCCCGCTTTCTTTGAGAAGTATCCTGAGCTATGGGACCAGGCTAGCGATCTCACCGCAACGGGTATGCCGCTGAAGCCAAAGTATCAGAAGATTCTTACGTATCCGAAACCGCTTGATCCATCTACTGTCGAAACGTATCGAAGCTTTATCGACTTTTCTCTGGATGCGGCGAACACGATATCAATGTCCCCCGCTTCATAAGTCCCGTGAGAGAGATAACCGGGCCGGTTGGAATTTTCTTCTTATCTTTTAGACAAAGATACTCAACAGTTTGCGTGTTCACATGATGCAATTCATGCTTCTCCACGTGGTAATACGGGCATCATTAGCGCAGAAAGCTTTGGCAAAGTTTCGGGAAGTGTCATCGATTGTTGAGTCAATGTTAGTAACGACCCACCGAAACCGGTTGACTAACAGCCTTGTTACTAACAACCCAATTCCGTGATGCATCTGTGGATCATCGAGTGGGGATACAACAATCTATATAGAAATGCTCTAATTAGTGCAATATCATCATCATCAGAGTCTTTTCACTATCTATCAATCTTCATCGTCAAAGATGCCGTCTCAAATCCAATCCCCAACGCTTCGCTATAGCTTCATGGATGACTATAGCGAAGGTGCACATCCAGCTCTTCTCAAAGCTCTGATCACCAGTAACACGACCCAAGAAACCGGCTACGGAGGTGATACATACTGCGATATTGCACGGCAAAGAATCCGTCGTCATCTCGGCCGCAACGACGTCGGAGTATTCTTCGTACCCAGCGGAACATCCGCCAATGCCATATCCATCGCCGCATGTCTCCGACCCCACGAAGCCGTCATCGCTGCAAGTTCTGGTCACATCGTGACTCGAGAAACGGGCGCAGTAGAAGCCAGCGGTCATAAAATCATCAATGTAACACCAAAGAATGGAAAACTTACACCAGAGACAATCGAACGTGCGTTGGATGATAACTGGCATTTTCCTCACATGGCGAAACCAAGACTGGTATATATATCCAACGCAACAGAGATCGGCACGATATATACAAGGAGCGAAATGGCGGCTATTAAACAAATTTGCGAAAAGAACGGTCTTATCCTTTTTCTCGACGGCGCCCGAATCGGTACTGCTTTAGCGTCAAAGGCCAATGATATGACACTAGCAGATGTTCTAGAACTTACAGATATTTTCTGGATCGGCGGCACTAAGAATGGAGCTCTTCTTGGCGAAGCAGTCGTAGTCAAAGACGCCCGTCTAGCCTCCGAATTCGAATTCTACGTCAAACAACACGGTTCACTCCTCGCCAAAGGCCGTGTTATCGGGGCTCAGTTTGCCGAGCTATTTGAAGATGACTTATATTTTGAGCTTGCGCGCAAGGCTAATCTTGCAGCTGAGACGCTATCCAGCGGTATTGCACAAGCAGGGTTCTCTGTGTATGCTGCCACGGAGACGAATCAGGTGTTTGCCGTGTTACCTCTTGGTCTGATCAAGATATTGAAAGAGAATTTTAGTTTTTATGTTTGGGAAAAATGCGGTGATGATGAGGCGGTTATTCGGTTACTTACTACTTGGGCGACGGATGTAATGCAGGTGGGGAGATTTATTGACATGGTGCATAGATACTTGGAAGGGATAGATGGCGTTGAGATGTCAAAAGTTGGCTACTAAATTTGGTCTTTAGATAATAATAATTTTGGCGTTTACCCTGCATCTGTTAATTTGTCCGTTTTGATCTTGCTAGTCTACGTTCACGATGGCTGGGCATTGGCGTCTTATCGCTGCTTACTGATTCGCAGATCGGAAATTACTCTCGACTTTATGTATTCCCGTTCATGCCATTACTGGACACCTCATACAATTTCCATCTCGCAAACCACTGACAAAACAAAACGCTCCAGGCTTCCAGCCCATCCAAGATAGCCAGAAAAGAAAAGAATTACCATACAAAGATACACCACCTCCAAATATTGCCGCCGATACTCATTTTACACAAAGTTTCATATCCAATCTCACTGTTGTTCGATTTTCAAAAACTATTACTTTGGCAAAACAGCCTTTCCAGCAGCCCTCGCCGCTTCAAGCGCACCATGCAAACCATACTGCGAGTAAACGCCATCAATGCGCTGAGTAGAGTTAAGGTTCTTGACAACCACGATCTGAAAACAGGTAGCAGACCCTTGACGAGATGCAATAGTCGAGTAAGCCAGGAAAATCTCCCAAATCTACCAAAAGTCAGCCAATCCTGTTGCATGTTATGTTGTTCTGGGATACTTACGCGGAACCAGCGCACTCCATACTTTGCTTTCACCTTTTCTGCATTGCCGAGCCAGTTTCTGTACCAGCGCCAGAGAGTGCCAGAGTAATGAATACCAACGGTATCAACGCTAAAACGAATTAGGCGATTTTATTCCCCGGATTTTGAATAACTTACCTCTTGACCTCAAAGCCAGCACTTTCAAGACATCCAACGTAGAAAGACAGCGGCGTAGAAGCGTCGGCACCGGGAAAGATGTACTTGTTGAGAAACAACCCCCAGATAAAATCTTCATACTGCCATGCTTTCCGCAGTCCAGACATTTGAACGTACATAGCACCATCATCCTCAAGCATATCATAGCATTGGCGGAAAAAGCCAGTTAGTCGTCGAACTCCAACATGCTCAGCCATTTCAAGCTGCGTTATCTTGTTGAACTTTTGCTCCGGAATATCGCGGTAGTCACTGCACAACAACCGACTCTGCTCTTCTGGTACCCCTGCATTTCGAAGACCATCGTTTCCCCACTCGACCTGATTCCGAGCAAGGGTCACGCCAGTGACTCTAGCGCCGTAGTTGACACTTGCGAATTTGGCCAACGTTCCCCAACCGCATCCGATATCGAGGAGTGTTTCTCCTTGTTTGAGACCGATCTTCTCACATACTACTGCGAGTTTGTTGTCCTGCATTTCCTCGAGGGTTTCTTCTCGGGTAGGGTCGGAGATAATTCCCGAGGTGTAGATCATACGAGGGCCAAGGAACCAAGCGTAATGATCATTTCCGCTGTCGTAATTTGTACGAACTTGCTCTTCATCTTGCGATCGTAGATGAAGAATGACATCAGGGAAGAAATTAAATAAAAGATACTGAAATGTCTCGCTGGTGAAATTGAATGTCGCCCAATCATGGCGATACTCAAAAACCTCTAGCGCATCAGCGTTAAGGTCAACTTGGCCAGTGAAGTATAGTTCGAAGAAGGTGTTCATGGCTATTTTGTGTCGACCGTTCCATCGAGCGCGATGCTGGGCCGATTTGAAAGTGAGGTAAAATTCGACAGGACGACCGGGTAAATGGACTTTATCATTGATTCGAGGACTTAAGCTCGACATAAAAGTCCAGATTATAATCAACACAGGGACGGTTGTGAAGATGGCGAGGAAAAGGGCTGTTCTAAAGCCTCCGCCTAACTTCCACGCAAGCCACTGCGGGGCTCCGACAAGAGCGACACCGAGGAAGATGTTGGACCATTGTTCGTAGCCGGGGCCATCGGCGGGAAGGGGCGCATTTCTTATAGCGGGAGACTATAAATTAAAAAGAACATTAGAAGACGCTAACATGTGATTCGAATGCCATGAAACTTGCGTTGGTTAAAGGGACTCCGGGGTTTATGCCAGTCGAGATGGTGTCAGCAGGCGGTTTCGGGGTCTGGATGAAGTCGATATCTCTGCTCAGATGAGCTTTTCCATTCTGCCTCAGCGCCATGGCTGATTCATCTAAATGAACATTCAACAGAAAGAAGGAAAAAGAAACAAAAAATGGAGGGGAAATGAAAAAGACGAGATTAAGCGGTCAAGGATGCCTTTTAATCGTATGCCTTGTCGCTGAGCTGATACATCAAGCCACCTCTCAAGGTGAGGCCCGGATACAGCGGGCGGGGGCCTCATCAGCAAGATATGCAGGATACCCCAATCAGACAATCAGTGCATCAATATTCTCATCTACAAAAACAAACGAAATGAGAAGGGAATGTCGCTTAATCAGGCCGCGTAATTGGATCCCTCATTTCTTTTTTATTTTGCAGCCTGCTTGCCGTTCGATTCTGTAGCCTAATTGATAGGCATTTGATAATGCCACGCAAGTTATGCTATGCACCGAATGAGTGAATGTGAGTGCTGGAGGAATTAATCCTGATGTGACGTATGTAGCTGTTGCATAACGGTATGGATGGTGTGGTGCAGCGGGCGGATGAAGTTCCCTGGACCCGAGACAGCTGTTTTTATGGGGAATTATGGTCTGCAGATTTAACATGTGAGACTGGACCTTTTCTTACCTTGCTGTCTCACGTGAGTTGGCGCCAACCTGGGATTTGCGTAGTACGTTGAAGATGTTGATAGGTACAATGACTTTTCTTCCTAAAAAAACATAATTATGTATGGCTTCTAAATATGCTTCAAACTCATCTGGGAACTGGTAATCCCACGTCACTGACATTTACATGCGTACAGTTGTGCTTTGACCAGTCGTCCCAAACTGATCGCAAAACAACAACGGGTTTAGCAGTAATAAGGCTTCAACGTCACTAGAAGTTTGACTATTCTGCAAATTAAAGGATTAAAGTGATAAATTTCCATCAATAAGCAAGCCGCTTCATCTAGACAAGCTTCCGCAGCTTGACACTGGCACTTCGGCTAAAAGCGACGGGAATAATGACATATTGGCTGACAGATACTCAAGTTTGGGACTCAACTATATCTCTGACTGTCCTGAATCTCCTTGGCATTGGCAAACAGCCCATAGAGATTCCCATCATCAAGCGCCTTGTCCAAGCTATAGAACGCACTCTGTCGAGTATGAGATTTGCGTATTGGGTATGATCTTGGAATCATGGGTCGCTTATCTAGCTTAGTTATTTGAGGACGCTATGGTCAGCGACAACGACAACAGTAACATGATCTTTCAAATGAATACAATAAATAAGACGATTCAAATGTAAAACTGTCGAGAATACATGAATTCGTCGCATAAATTAGCGAGGCTGTGTAGTAAGGCTGAGCGCAATTCTGATCCACCAGTGAGGCTATATGCTGACATGACTCAAAATATGAGTCATCAACTTCAACCATATAGATTCATCAACAGTCAATTCTGTTTTTCGAGTTTAAAGGATACGAAAATATACAATACTCGACATTTGCATACCAACCGCCACGATGTGTATGCATGGCCCCCATGAAGGCACGGCGCCAGAACCGTCGCCAAACCAAGATCCATTTCCTTGGCATATTGGAGTTTTTGATGCCCATAATCATATTGGCGAACGCATCCTCTCGGTTTCGGACTTACCAAACATGAAGTCACGAGCCGTAGCGATCATGGCGACCCGTACTCAGGACCAGCCTCTCATTGAAGACATTGTCAAAACTCACGGCGTTAAAGGCCCTGAGTGCTTTTCTGAGGATAAAACTACTGTTATCGCTGGTTATGGAAGACATCCTTGGTTTTCTCATGAGCTTTTCGATGACTCTTTGGAGGAGATGACATATATTCAATCTGGAGATATTGAAGCTGCAAAGGCGAGACATTACAAAGCTGTTCTTTCACCGCCTCCCGAGGATCCAGCTTTCTGGAGGGACTTACCAGTTCCTATCGCACTTTCAACATTCATCTCTGAGACAAGGACTCGATTACTAGCAGATCCGTTCGCAATGGTGGGAGAAATAGGTCTCGATAAACCATTCCGCTTACCATCACAATGGCCCGATCCAATGCCAGAGCTAGATCCAGCACGTACACCAGGCGGTCGTCAACGGAGACCACTGAGTCAGCATCGCATCCAGCTTTCTCATCAAAAGGCTGTATTCATGGCGCATATGAAGCTCGCTGGTGAGCTTGGAAGAGCGGTTAGCGTACACAGCGTTCAAGTACATGGTATTCTCTACGACGCCATGACAGAGTGCTGGAGGGGTCATGAGCTTAAAGGTCGTCGTGCAAGAGATAAGCAAAAGAAAGAGGGAAAAGTGGAAGCGGAGGAAGGCTGCCCGAAGCCTTATCCCCCACGGATTTGTTTGCATTCATTCAATGGAAAATCTGACAGCGTGAAGCAATATCTGAAGCCAAGTATCCCTGCGAAAATTTTCTTCTCATTCGCCAAGACTAACAATCTTCGTTCTGAAGACCAAAGAGAGAAAGCGCTAGATGCTATCAAGGCTGTACCGGATAATCGGATTCTGGTAGAGAGTGATATTCATACAGCGGGTGAGAAGATGGATAGTGAGCTTGAGGAGATGTATCGAGTGATTTGTGAAGTTAAAGGCTGGGGATTAGAGGAAGGAGTCGGAAAGATCGCTGAGAATTATAGGGAGTTTGTGTTTGGCGAGGTAACAAGTTGACCGACAGAATTGATGTGAATCTTTGATATAGTATTACCAAAATCTAGACTGCCTCGACCTGCGAAGGCTGAAATGAAATTGCTGCCGCATCAACGACGTATACTAAATATTCTTATACATACAAATCTATCTTCTTATTTTTCGACATCTATCGCTCGACTCTTCTTCTCCTGGTGTAGATATGTTCCCAATACCTCTATCAAGAATCTCTCGCGATGAATCAAATGCCTTGGACCTTGCTTCTTCAAGAAAACCAAAGCAACGTTCAAAATGTCAGGATGATGTTCCTCCGATATCTCCAAAATACTAGCGACACCAATTGATACTCGAGCGTCCTGCGCTTTGAGCAACAAGTGTCCAACGTGTTTGTTAGCAATCAGTCGAAGACAGAATTGCTCAAACAAGTCATGCTTGACAAATAACTCCAAAACCTCGTGGAGAGCCGCTGGGCCTCCAAAGATCTGTTCAAGGCTCATGCCAGCGCCGTCTTGAATGGTATGTCGCAGCTGAGTCGTAGCTTCGAGTGCTTCGGTGATGTTATCGATGTTCAAATCCGGGAGGGTCGTTATACAGGGTCGATCGTATCCAACTCTATGTCTCCACCAGACGTTACAAAATATGGAAGTAATGATAACGGGAATGAGTATACAATAACCCCACCATCGTTCAGCAGTTATCATGGATCCAACTCCACCAAGAACATTGGCGATACCATTGAGAATGAAGAACAATTGAACGTTGAAACATCTCTGCTTCAGCATAGGTAGAACTGGAGAACCTTGGAGTTCTTTCTTGGCGACTTTGACGTGAGATCGCATTTTTGCAACAACAAAGCCAGCCCAGATAGAGCTGATAAGTCCGAATAGAGCAATGGGAGCATTGCCGAGATATCCCGATAGAATGTTACTCGCAAAGAAGACTTGAGGGTTGGCACCGCCGATGGCCATGTATGTACCAGCACTGATCAACATGGCACCGCCGCCCATCAGCAGATCCATCGCCCAACGATTTATAATCTCAATTCGTAGTTCGCGAACCGTGATCTCGAGAAAAACATCATGCTCGCGCGACTCAGTACCAGCTCGTTCCTTTTCCGTCTCAAGATATTGTTTCTGCTGTCGCAAGAATTTAATATTACGCCAAGCTTTTCTGGAGTCGAAAAAGGCACAGATAGACAAGACGAAAGCAGCCGTTGCTCCTATCGCCATAAAAACAATAGCGTAAATCGGTACGGGGACATCGTTCCATACGTTGGCAGCAAAGTCGCCCGCGTTGGCGAGTTCGAGAAAACCGACGGCGGCGAAGAGATCGTTTCGTAAGCGTGTATCATCGATGCAGAACCAGTTGGATCTTTTCTTGGCGAGCGTTACGATATCGGGGCCAGGGATGGAGAGTTCAGTTGGAAGGACATCTTGAGGTGATGGAGTGGTGGACTCCTTGATGCTTGGTGAAGCCATGGCGCATCTGAACCTGTCAGTGAGGCTGTGCAAGAAATCTGGAGAAGACGTACTAGAGCTTGGCAGCTTCAAGGTTATATACTCAGTATCACATCCAGCCAAAAGATGCCAAGAATGGGAGTAAAGTTAAATCAGTTCATGGCATTAGTGAGTCACTACAAAAATATGCTCAAAAGGAGACAAAAGAGGGAGAAAAGGGAGAAAAAGATCAGATAAAAGCCAAGAAATGAGAAAGACAGTGGCTTTCCTTTTAGGGGATGTTACGGTGGCAGATCTCGGTGTTTCCGGTGGACGATTCGTCGTTAGTGGATCCTTTCTTCTCCACAACTTGGCCGTTGCAGCCGAAGCTCGGGGTATCCACGATTCGATCATCCCGCGAGGCGCAGCACCCTGTTCATACATTGAAGCACGATGAATGGGATTTAAACTTATTTAGCAAACATATCGACGTTTTCTTGATGAAATAGACATAAGGAAGCTATCAGAAGATACTAAAATTAACAGAATTCGACAAGAATAATCCCAATTCTACCAGAAATGAGTACTTGGCACAGTGGAGTTCACGGCATCTTCAAGCCGAAGGCCACGCAAGCCTTGGCTAATCACTCTTCAAACAGGGCAGAATCATCTTATATAATCAAACTAGTCGAAATACAGAAATATTCTCTACGGATGATACCGTAGGCCCGAGAAAGCTAAATATAGGCGCAACTCAATCGGCCAAACTTACGACGCCTCCAATTGAAACGTTGCAGCTCGTCATAGCCAAGATTTCGGCCACTCCAGAACCTTAATACGATCCTTGGCGGCGAGTATAATTCGGTGCATTAACAAACTTGACGGGTTTACGACCGGTCTGAACAGGTACACCCGCCATTAAAGTTAACCCATCAACACTAGCTCCCTTCTCTAACGCCCAGAGGGAAATGCCGATCCAGTTATCACCTCGGTAATTGAAAATACCTTCCGGAACAGGAAACACGCTTTGAGGTCCCACATTGGCGACATACCGGCCGTATTGGAATCCGTTTACGTAGAGAAGTGCACGATAAGCACCTGTGCTGGCTGTGTTGTTCTTGAAGGTGAATGAAAGAGGGATGTCGTATTTGTCTGATGGGAGGTTAAGGGGGAGTTTGGCGGTGTAGAATGATACGCTGGGTTTGGAAGTGCCTTTGAAGGGGGAGCCGGGTTTGAAGGCGTTGAGAGGGGGAGAGGGAAGATGATAGCCTTGGCGTTCAAAGAAGAATCCACCTTCGTTGAGAGGACCACGGAATTTATCCGCGTAATTCTCACCGCCGAGATTACCGGTGATTTTCCACTTGGATATCTTTGTCTCTTTACCAGAATCCGAAAAGATCTTCCAATCCGTGATTCCACGAGGTTGTTTCATTTCATCCACGCCAGGAACCCAATTTCCATTAAGACCCATGTTATCAACAATAACAGTCACGATATGTTTCTTTCCCTTTTGGGTCTTGGGAAGTTTGTACGTTGAAGTATCGTTGTTTGCAGGACCAGAGCCAGTGAATGAGCCGAGGAACTTGTCATCCAGCCAGACCGAACTACCATATGCGCGACCTCCGAATGTTGATAGATTGAGCTTTGACTCGGATCCAGAAGCAGTGAAATGACCACGAAATATCAGTGCACCTGCATGAAAGCCGTAATCTCCTCCATATAGAGAAACCGAATTGTTGAGAGGCCATTTCGAGTTAAACGTCTTTTTGAGATCGGCAGTTCGCCACTTTGAGTCATCGTAGTTTTTACCCAACTCAGGAAGAGAATCGATGTAATGCCAATCCAAAGATTTGAGATCAGGTACTTTGATGGTTGGAAGTTCGATTTTTGGGTTGACGAGCCAGTTTCCAAGTTTTGACTTCGTATACTTGGTTTCTTTTCCGTTGATAACCAGACGAGAAGTTCCCTTTGGTGCACCGATGATTTCTACAGGGGTAGTGGTGTTGAAGTCAGCTTGGACGGAAAGCTTGGATCCTTGAATGTTGACTGATCGGACGAGGTAAGGACCGTTGATGATGAGAGCCTCCGGATTCATGATAGTAGAACTGTAGCCATGGTTGCCTTTTCCTGGGATGGTAGGAACCCAGTACTTGTACGCAGCATTGCGATCTAAATTCGTCAGCCTGTGTGTTCAGTAGGGTAATTAAGACTTACCAAGAAGGTAGATATAAAGAGATCCAACCTGAACAACTCTTCGCTTCGAACTCGTCTTAAACTGCAAAACGCCCGCACCTTTCTTCTTCTCAATTTTTACACCATCACCTTCAACAACCTTGATCTTATCCTCATTCTTAATCGCAACTTCATGCACTTCATCCGCTCCACCATAAAGAACAAGAACAGTCTTATCACCAAACCTCTTCCACGTAAATACCTCAGCGGTAGAATACAGAAGCGTAAACTTCCCAACAGGATAATCAACAACATGAATTTTGGAATCCCGTCGATGTAAAGAAAGAGACCCGCCAAGTTGGGGAATGGTGATTGTTCCAGCTGATGTTTCGACTTTGAGTTTGTAAGAAGCTGAATCGGTGGTTCGATAATCTGCGTGGCGTACGACGTAGAATGAACCGTCTTCCTTGTTGGTGAGGGCTGTAATGGCGATTTTCTTATTGTCGGTGTATTTCGTGGTCGTGAAGTTACTTGCTTGGGCTGTTGCGTAGGTCGGCGACACGCGAAGGAATTGGCCTTGGAGCTTGATCTCGGAGTATTTCTCGCGGGTGACTGTTCGATCTTCTTTAATGGCCTGGAACTTTGTGAGACTCTTGAAGGGTAGAGGTACGCATGGGAAAACTTACTGCTCCATAGTCATATGAAGTGTATCCATCGGAATGACCGAGGTTGCCCCAATTGGTACCTCCCCATGTCTGAACTGTTAGTCATGGTCTGCAAAGCGGGGTTCAAACATACCATGTAAATATTAAAGATGGTTACACCGGCTGCAAGGTTGTTCTTGTAGAAGATACGAGCGAATTCATGGTTAGTAAGATCATAACACCCATCAAAGCCGCCACCGCCTGGTGGATCGAAACCGCCTCCTTGAAACTATCACTTGTCAGTAATCATTCTGGGATCTTGAAAATTGATTCTGACCTCAATGATGGAGTATGGCGTTTTGGGACTCTTTTTCAAATGCTCTGCATGCCATGTCGTTGGTAATCCGTCTTTAGGCCATGTGTATGGGTTTGCCTGTAACGATTAGACCATGGCAAATCTTCAAGACATTAAACTTACGCAGTCAAATCCAACGGGATATCCATCGTGACCCTTGAACTGTTAGATTGTCCCCTTGTGTAACAATAGAATGACTTACATAAATATCCACGGCTCCAGGTCCAGTCCCCGGCGCTCCAGTACCTCCTTGCCAAGCATCGTTATTAATCAGCGGAACAACAACACCAGCCTTGCGAACTTGATCGTTGACATATTTCAGGTAATCATGGTTAGGAAATGGTGTTCCTTGGGCAGCACTGTACTCGTTCTCTGGTTGATACAGAATGACTGGTCCACCGTTAGTGATTTGAGCTTTCGCAACGATGCCTGCAACATGTTTGACATAACTACAAGATGTTAGCCGAGAGTATACTGAACCGTAGAGAAACGTACTTATCAGTAGCCTCGAGGTAATCTGTAGCATTCGTTCTCAAAAATCCCTTAACTCTCTGCAACCATCCGGGAAATCCACCTCCCGAAACTTCAGCATTGATATATGGTCCCGGTCTCGCAAGAAGATAAACTCCAGCTTCTTTCGCCGCATCTATAAAAGGTTGAAGCTGCAACGCCCCTTCTGATCGAAACTCTCCAGGTTTACCTTCAAGAAGAGCCCAGTCAACGTAGAAAGAGACCATGTTGAAATCCATAGCTTTGACCTTTTCGAAGAGGTCGGGGTAGAGAGATGCTACGGGGAGACGGAAGGGATGAATTTCAGCGGAGAAGATTGTTACTCGCTCCCCGTGGATAAAGAGGGAGTGCTCATCGAATGTTACGATATCTTGGAGGAGGTCTCGTTTGTCGAGGATATCGGATGGACGATAGCTCCTAGGGATGACATTTTGGGCATGAGAGCTAGCCGCCAGGGCAGCGAGAAAGAAGTTGGTGAACTTCATATTGCTGTCTACCTAGGCAATGAACATACATGTCGGGTTCTACGATGCGACATCTTATATAATAGTTGCAGTGAAGTCTGCATCTGGCCACTACGGATCTCAACCCGTAAATGCCGACACTGATTGAACAAATGCAGCTGGTATTGGTGGAGAAGCTCTAATTCCGAGCCATGCCGTCATGATACCAGGACCATCTCACGATCGGTTGCAATTTAGCCATGGTGGTGCATAACTGAGGGGTTTGCAGATGAATTGGAGTGCTGTGATTGGAGCTCTTACAGAGGATCAACAGGATCCTTGGCATGGCTATTTATCCTATGGACTATGATGCTATTTTAATGAGGGGTCGATATTGCGATGAGATGATTGTTGAATTGCTCTTTGGATTGACTGGGGAACCTTGTGCTGACGACATTTGCGGAGTGATGTAGAATTAACCAACTGATCAAACCAAGCGTTGGTAGGAATTGGGAATCTCTCATCGTCCACGCCAAGCCAAAATAGGACAGGCAATCCGTTTTGGGACTGGAACTATCAAAATTCAAACAGCATAAATTGATCATCTATCTTCCCAGCCCTATATCAACCGATCTACTATAACAATCAATTACCGTAAGCAGCCAGCAACCTCGCATGCTCCTTGGCAGTAATCGGAATCACAGTCCCATGTCTCGGGCTAGAAGGAAGCTTATAGCTCTTCGAAACCTTCCAATCAGGCTTATCCAAGTTATTCGTCTCAAGAGGAACATAACCCTTACCGCCATACTCATCAACAAAAAGATAGAACTTCTGGCCGTTAACATCCCCACTGTTACCCTTGAAAGCAGTAGGTCCCTCAACAGCTTTGAGTCCAGCTTTGGCGCCGATGCAAGTCGCTTGAACACTCCATCCACTAACAGGAGCGAGAAGGTTGCTTGACTTCTCTTGGATGATATCTGTGCATCCACTCACAGATCCTTCGTCCTTGGTAAATCGGTAGAACGAACTACCTGATTTCAAGACAGTTGTATCGATGCGAGATGTCTTGCTGTCCTGCCAAATCTCCGGCTTCGAAAAGGTGACAAAATCTCGAGTGAGAGAGTACATCATACGATGATAGGAGTTGTCCGAGTGATCTGCAGTGTTATACAGAGACGACGCCCAGAAGACAACGTATGCGTTCTTGGAATCATCCCAAAATGCTTCAGGCGCCCAAGTATTGCCTGCGTTATCGGGGGATACCTTGACATGTCGCTGAGCAGACCAGGTAACAAGATCATGAGACTCCCAGATCTCAAGGTACAGACTACCTTTTCGAACCGCATCACCCCAAGAAGTGCCACTTCCAATAGACAAGTCCGTAGCGATGAGATAAAACGTATCACCAGCAGGAGAACGAATAATAAACGGATCTCTTAAACCCTTCGTACCAAGCTTCGATGTGATAACAGGTTGACCCTTATTAAGCTCCTGCCAATCAAGAGCGTTGTTACCTTTACTAGCAGCAAAGTAGATATTTTCTCCTTGCTTCGAGTTCCCAGTAAAGTAAGAAAACGCGTAAGCTTCATATGGATCTTGCTGCACGGCTTGACGAACAGAAGCGTTGAATTCACGCTCGTGGAGTTGACCGTCTTGTTCGATGGAAGCAACGAGGAGGATATCTTCGTTTGTGGGTTGACGCTTGACGAGACCGTCGTGGCTGATGATGGAGGAGTCGCTGCTGCGCCAGGTTATGGAGTGGCCGTTTGATGAGGAGGGGAGGTGAATATGACCGCGGATGTTGTCGATGTTTGTTACAGAGATTGAGGAGAGGGTATCGGCGGCGGTGGATTTGGAGTTGGCGCCGAGGGCTAGGGATAAGAGGCCGAAGCCCAGGGATTGGAGATGCATGGTGAAAGAGGCAGTTACCCGGATCAAACAAAGACAATACACTTGGAAAGGCCGAATTCTAGACCAGCGATTATGCTGCGAACGTTGGCGCTTTTTATAACCCAGCTGATAGCTCTTTGACCCTTCCAGCGTCAGCTTCACTTGACGCTCATCCCCACTTGATGTCCTCAAATACCCCAATTAGTCTCGGACGTCGACCATCAAACACCCAAATCAAGACATACCGCTTAATAAAAGGCATTTTCACAACGTCATTCGGTAGTTATTCCCCCGGATCGACAAATCCCATCCCGTCTTGGGTATCAAACCGACCCCTGCATAAGTCTAGTCACATGGATACGGCCAAGACTATGATATTAGGTTATCTTCTCCGCACTTTTTCTACAAACGCGGGGTTTCCATTCGCGCGCAAAGATAAAAGGTTATCTGATCGCAAGTTTTTGTTTTAAATGGATACGAGGAGTCATGTGTGCTGGATGATCTTTACTCAATCAGAATGGTGATTCTTCGTGTTTGTCAGATTACTTCTTGGACCTCGGGAGTTTAACGGTTTACCCCAGAATGCCCACGTGAGTGTCTAGGGAACAAGAATAGTTTGCTGAATTCGACAAGATTTGCTCAATGTTTCTCTGGCTGACTCACGAATATCCGCTCAGCTATTATTCTGGGCACTAGATGCACCAGAAATATGCCTTTTCCAACATAACTTCCTATTGAATCATGACTTCCCCTGGCTACTAGTCTATGATACTCCCTCCAGGGTCAGACTTGAAAACCATTACAAAACCACGGTTCTCGATCTGTACCACCTATCGATACGAGAAAGATCAAAATACCAGTATTGAGATTGTCTGCGTCATCAAGTTACAAATTATTTAAAGAATACTTGAAATATAATAGATTTTTCTTCAGTCTAAGTCGATTAACCGATACCAAACTCAGCCAGCGTTGCTCTATTTGAGAGGCGTCTTGAATTATTTCATCAAGGCAGTCTATGATTCATGCTATCTTGCGCGACTGCTTTGATGATTTTCTGTATTCTTATAACCTCAGTTCTAACCCGATATGAGAACCTAGGTCTCTATTCAATGGCTTCAGTGTTTGTAGCTTCGGTCTACTTCGGCGAAGGCTATTGACTGGCCATTGACATTGCTATTTATTCTCTCCAAGGAGGCTCGGTGTTTTCCACTCTGGTAAAAGGTCTTTTGAAATCTGCCTAGTTTGATCAGGCTATGAGACTTAGCTAGCGACTTTGCTGTATAATTGTATGAGAACTCGGCTGCCTTTGCGGAAGTCACATGGGGTAGATAGTTGAATGGGTTTCGGTCAAAGAGCTGGTAAATATTCCTTAGATTGGTAATGTCTATTATATGTCTTTTCTTCAATCGCCGGTCTGAATGTATTTCTACTCATACCGAAATGCCTTGCTATTAGGCCCCCTTTGTTGACTGTTCTTACATAGTTTATTTTATTCGAGACATGTGGCCATTACTATAGTAACTTCAAAAGTGTTCCTATTATTATCCGAGGCGTTCATTTGATGGCTCAGATAATAGAAAGCCAGTAAAAGAGTAAATATAGGCATCTAAAATTGGGTCTGCGTTCTAGTCGCCATCGCAACTATGTCTTCGAAAGCTACTGTTATACTAGCTCAGGTATATAATTTAGGGGCTTTCCTTTCTATAATATTGTTGAAACCAGTCTCCTGAGCCTGTCCTGGTGTATAAAGACTGGCTGTAGAATAGATTACTCAAGATGCATGAAATGACTCTACTGCTGTAAACCTTTCAATTTTGATGGGTAATTAGGTTGCTGGTGCTTCAATTCCGAATGGCAGTTATCTAGGCCATATTCTTTCATGGCTACGAGTTTTCTACGTTGTGTCCTTCGGTATGAAGCTAAGATGAATGAACATAAAAAATACTGAGAGTAAATAAAAGGTATATAAGTTCACGTTGAATGTGAAAGACCTGTACTCCATCATTCTAGAACATATCTAACGGCGGACGGCTAAGTAACTGCGCACAGAGAGTGTAGAAGATTTCAATACCACGAAGCATCCTTATCCAAACCTTCAAACCTCTATCTAGTAACGGGATGTTCATCTTGCCAACAGGACGCCGGTGGTACCTTCACTGTCCGCGATAAGATCTTAGAGTTCTAAGTTGAATGGATTTAAGACGTCGATTGTATCGGGGTTAACGTTGATTTTGTGCTGGGATAATATGGTTCTATCTCAAACACTGAATTTGAATAGTACTAGACAACTTGAAGATTGTCAGTTGAGATAAAGCTTTAGGCATTTATTTATTAATTTCTTCTCTCTCAGAAGCGATGCAATAACAGTCCTCTATACTCTCGTAGGTGATTTGGGGAAGACAACAAGCATGATTGAGCGAATAATGTTTCACTTCATGTCGCATTATTCTCCGATAGTGGATACGCTTGTCGGAATACATGGCTTCCCGATTATGTAAATGCTCCGATCTGAAATGCTCCGAAGATCTTTGTGTTAATTCATGCCTTTCAGAGTCTATGTGGATCAGTTATGTCTGAGTGAAAGGCAAGATGAGCATTCTTTGCCTTGTCAGGTTTGCACCTGCAAGAAGCTCTATACGAGTGAATCTATCCTCTATAGCGAGCTCTTCTTAATTCCTTTTCCACGTCCTTTAAAGCTCCAACCAATCTGGTTTGGCATCTTCACTTGAACACCCAGTTCGTTTGCAAAAGCATTCACAAGACCTGGATTCTGCTGAAACCAGCGACCTGCTCTCACAACATCAATACCAGACTGCAAGACTTCCTCCGCCAAAGCACCAGTTTTGATTCCACCAACTGCTGACACCAAGACCTCATCTCCAACGGCTTTCTTGACTTCTTTGGCGAGGTTCGTTTGGTATGCAGGACCTGACCTGATAGCGATGGCGGACTTGGGATGGATGCCGCCTGAGCTGACATCAACCAGATCAACACCATGCTGAGGCAGGAGCCGAGCAAGCTGGCAAGTCTGTTCGACGGTCCAGCTTTGGGGAAACTCCTTGCTCAGAGCGGCGTTGTACTCAAACCAATCTGTTGCGCTGACGCGGACAATTAGAGGTGTTGCTTTAGGAATAGCAGCTCGAACAAGGTCAACGATTTCTAGCAAGAGTCTAGTACGGTTCTCAAAGCTGCCTCCGTACTCATCACTTCTCTTATTAGCGACTGGACTAAGAAACTGGTGCAGTAGATATCCATGAGCGGCATGAATCTCAATGACATCAAAACCGGCTTTGATAGCCCTTTTTGCCGCATTTACCCAATCACTCTTGAGTTCTTCAATCTCTTGATTGGAGAAAGCCCTGGGAACTGGATTGACCCCATCTTCTTGGGCAATGGCTGATGGACCGGCGACATTATCTGGCCATCCGCCAACTTCTTTGGCAGCGACAGCGTTGATGCTCAACCAAGGAGAGGCGCAACTAGCCTTGCGGCCAGCATGAGAAAGCTGGATACCAATCTTTTGATTCTGGCTATGCGCGAAAGTGACGATGCGTTTCAATGGCTCAATCTGACCATCTTCCCAGAGACCAACATCTTGAGGCGTAATACGGCCATTGCTCTGTACACCAGTGGCTTCAACCATGGCCAGACCAGGGCCACGTTGGATGATGCCACCGAGATGAGTCAGGTGCCAATCAGTAGCATAACCATCTTTGGCAGAGTACTGGCAGAGTGGGGCGAGGAAAAGACGGTTTGGGAATGTTACACCACGGATGGTGATGGGGGAAAAGAGCTTGGTTGAACCACTGATCTGTGTACCTGCTGGAGGATCTTGGGCGGGCGTGTAGTAAGGAACGCCTTTGGCGGCGACGTTGTCAATTACTTTATAAGTCATTGTTGAGTGAAAGACAGCGGATTGATATCGCAGAGTAGTAGTGTTTTGGCAGTGATAGAATAGCCGTAGATACACGTATCCGGATTGGATTACCAATCATGTTGGCTCAACCAACAGCATAAAGTGGATGTGCATCTTTGCTGTATCCTATCAACGAAGTTGCATTGAACCACGACTGTGGATACCAATTACTAATGTCGAAACAGCTACCCCTGTCGAGCCTGAGGCGATGCCATGGTCCAACGACAGAATAGGAGAAGTCCCGTGGCTAGGCCAATCTTCACCAGAAATGCTCCGTACCAAGTCGGATATCCACCAATCGGGATTCGTTTTGATCACGACAAACATGGATTTTCATCGTTACATGTTAATGCCTCGCGGGGCTTCGATAGGCTGACTGAACACCAGACTTTGAAATAACGTTGTGGTGCACGATCGCGATCTCGCGTGGGGGGCTTATGTATTCGATATTAACTCGAAGATTTGTAGCAGATCATCCAGAAGTGTCTTCTCTATTCCCGAAGTGTCGTGGAGAACAAGTGCCAAAGAAGCTCAAGTTGAAGTATCGGGCCCCATTCCTTCTCAGTGGCAACTGGACAAGGAGAAATATTCACATTGGAAGTGTATTAGAGGCTTGTGCAGAAAAGTGGCATTTTGGTCAAATCCCAAGTAAAGATTACTGAATACGGCATTCCCTTGCTCCCAAGGTATAGTCATACAAGCTCTCAACTCAAGACAACCTCGATCACTATAAATGACGGTGGAAACAGTTTGTAATCTTTGAGGGAGAGCCGAGAATCCACATATACAGATTGATAGCTGGGCGCAGGTCTGGCGGAGATGTTGTCTTGTCTTAATCGCCTTCAAAAGCACTCCTCTCACTTCTTTAACTGATCTTATCGGACTAGTTCATACCGCATCCCTAGGCACGGTATAAAGAACTTGGACAATGAAAAACTTTGTATCAAGCTGTTTGCGGACCTATCTGCCGTTCTAGGGGGGGCAAAAGATAATTAGAAGCTTATAAATGTGCCTTATATGAACAATCACGACGTAGCTTTGGTTTCAGTTCCATGGAGAGATTTGGAGTCTTTGGCTGAAAAGCTTACTGTCAAACGAATGGGACGGAGTCTGGATGCCTCATCAGGCCGTCTTCCGAGTCTTGGGATTATGCTGCTCATAGTACTAAGACCGGCTGTCCTATCGGTGAGTTGATTCATCCCTCAGCTCTCACATTGAAATATTCTAATGGTATATATCACTCTTCAACCTTCTTAATCTTGCCCAATCACGGCTTCAAATTCAATGCCCAGCAGAATCCCATAGATTGTAGCCACGAACAAGTTGAAACAAACTTATGCAACAAAACCGACCACGAACCTGTGATAGACGCTACGAACGCGGTATTTGCTTGAGATAATTTTGACACGTTCTTGAATCTCTCATCTACGATTCATTTCATTGTCTAACTTTTCGAGGATAAGCAGCTCTTCCAAGCCTCTCCTGTTGAAAGCAACTGTTTTATGCCTCTTGAGTTGATATGTGTAGTTTAGCCATTGAGTATAGATATGGCTAGTGCGTAAAGCAAACTCCCCTATACACGACTTATCCTTAAGTGCGCGACAAACTTTGCACTTTCTGGAGATTTGCCAGAATACGAATGTATAGAGGCATACTTCCAAATCTAACATGAATGGAGGGTTGATTCATACCGCAGCATGCTATACTCCCAGTACATATACCCAGTGAAGCATGTTTTCATGGTACCCTGGACCATTTACCTTGGTACCTCACTCAATTTGACATAAAAAGGCGGTTAATGGTATGTTTCCTCTACAAAAACGATATATGATTGATAATCTATACGGATGACAGTCCAAATTAGTTACAGAAGGCGAGCTCCGCGGGATATACGGAAATTAACACCTGAGCACCCCATAAATAATTCCCCCGAACTCCGATAGGTTTGCGGAAGAGTGACTAATGGGAATAATGGAATGACTTCGAAGCCAGGGGATAATTGTGACGACTCTCAGTCAGTCGAGAGCTTTATTAATCCAAAAGTCTGCATGACGTTACTCCTTTAAACTTCCTATAAAATGCCAACAGGTGCTAATACCTTAGTTTTTCTCATTATGAGTATGGCTTTACTTAATCTAATTACCCTACCCTTTGAAGCTTCAACGGCGTCTCTCGAAAGAGGAAAAGGCTGTATCTCGAAGTTTGACTTCACATTCTATAAGAAACCTCAAACCCTTGGCTTCGAATTATTTGGCGGTCTCTATAGAGAATTGAGATCACATGCCATCTGATAGCTTTGCCGACGCGAAAGACCGCTTCTAACCAATCCAAGTCTCTTACCTGCCTTAATGGGCAGGTGGACACTGTGCCGACGTCATACTTGGCTCTTGACACCATCGGTAATCTTGCTTTTAGTCCGCCTTTTGTAGTTCTGAGTAAGGGCTTCAAAGGCATCGAGTTTGGTACAGAGAAGGGGTCTTTGTCTCTTTGTGGTGTCACCAGTCTTAACACCATAAGTGAGATACAAGCCACTAGCACTTCTAGAGAGCAAACATAATCTGGAATAAGGTATTGAGCCATATATTACCTAAATCGAACTTGGCAAGTTCTGAGAGTTTGAGGATAGATACATTTATAACGGTGGTATTAGTATCTCGATATTATGTAAAAGACTACTCAAAAGACTCCAGTTCTATCATCTTGGCTTTTAACGACTCTATAGCCCCAGGAGAAGGACTATCTCCCTTATTCTGACCCTTTAGTACCGCCAACAGGGACTCTCCCTGTTTCCCGCCAAGAAGTAAAGCCCTCTCACATACTTGCTCACTATTTGACTCCTTTGAGATGCGACAATCTTCAGGTAATCCCAAAGCCGACTCAACACAGCGAATCCTCAACCGCATCAACTGCACAAACGACCGACCAAGAACATTCTCGGGTAACGGGATGACGAATCCACTTAAACAGATCTGGGGATTTGAATGGAGAATAAAATCCTTTACGGCGGGGCTGTTGGATGCCTGTTCGAGCACGTATGAGAATATGCAGTCGTATATGTAAACCAACTGCATGTAACACGACATGGCAGTTAACGAATAAGAAATGATCATTTCTTGGGGAACTTTTGGGGTCGCGGCTTCCTCTTCTTGTGTGATCATGTTTCGTAATGAGTTGAGAATTTGCTCAAATTCGGAAATGGCCTCGAATGTACCAATGATGGGATTGAACTCGGGGCCACTTTTGGATGATAGGCTGAAGCCTCGAGAGCTGAACGAGCTGCTCTCAAGTTTGAGGACAGTAGTGATGTCCCATGATAATGATCTGATCTGAAACAGCTGTTTGACGAGCTTCTGTTGCAGCCCAGACAGTTGAAACCCCGGATCGTAGTTCTGATCGGGGACGTGATACGAAAACTGGTGACTTGTTGTTGTAGGGTCATCAGTAGAAGATGGCCATGTCAACGGAGATGGCTCGGTTGTTGTTGGTTCGGAGTAATTGAACGGTGGGTTCTGAATGTCAGACAAGTACCCATTCAACGGAGCCGAAGATAATAGAGTCGTATCGCTCCAGTCAACATCGATGTTGAACAGATTGTCATAGATGCCATCCGATGCAAGCGAGCCGGTACCTGGCACAAAACCGGATCCATGCGGGTCGTTATCATCAACCAAAATTGAAGGCGACCGGCTCATCGAGACTCGTCGACTTGAAGAGTTGCATCTCCCAGCTGGACGACCAGGCGCCTTTCGGAAATTTACAATACACTCTGTTTGCGCCTGAAGACATCTCGAACAAGAGTCGGTGATACTGTCAGGTAGACGAATGCATTTGAGCTTCTGGTTTCTGCATCGTTCACAAGCTTGGCGAAGTTTAGACATCCGTGCGAGTGATCGGCCGATAGCCAAGCTGTCGGGCCTCTATTTCCGTGAATGGTGAGCTTATCAGAAGTGGGAAAGCTAGTGAGATTCTGCACGGCCAACAGCCAGGGACGGCATATATGGGCTGCTACACGTCTATCGGCACAACACAAAGCCGTCGCCGCTAAAGACAGCCCATCGCCAATCTTCATGACTCGCCGCGGTTTCTCCTTGTTAGGGAACGCATATTCGAAACTTAGCTCCCTTTGGACATCGCAAACTTTTCCTACAAGCGACGGTCACAGCAACAGCGGAATTAGCCCCTCACTAATGCTTCCGCGCGGGGATTGCAATGAGCTCTGTAGGATTTTACCGGGGACAATCTGTTGGATCAGCACTCGTTGCCAAGCGAATAATAGGCTGACGACATCCACGGGCATCAGCCGAGCATGGGTCAAACTTTAAAAAGCGGAATTCTCTCGGTCATAACTGGGTTAAACTGCGGTTTTTTTATTTTCCTTTCGTTTAGTTAACGTGTTTCGTGATGTGAACATGTGAGGAGACGATCATCTTGATTGGCGGATTGCTAGGCATTTATAATCAGATCTTTTGTGTGCTCCGCTATATCTGTCTAGTGTACATATTTTCTGGTGATCTGCATTCTTGGCTTCAAGCCGCGATGCCGAGCTGACATCGGAAAGCATGATTCGCCAGTTGAGTAAATTAGGGGATCCGCTCAGAGTTCATGATACAGAAAGGGGTTTCTTTGCACTCAAGGCACGCATGTCATGCCATCACTCTCTTTCTGGGTCTAATAAATGCCTTTAAAATCCTAAAAAAAACAGCGGTGCCAAGCATGGCTTTTTTGTAACCTAACTTTGGTGTATGTATAACCAGATACAGACTGAGCGGTTGATGCCTAGTCGGTAAGTCTTCAACATGGCCAGGGCCCCTTGTGAGTCAATTAATATTAATGGCCCCATGTGCATCAAGATTGTCACCCGCTAAGGCGCCGGCCCGTCTGGGAAAGTTATCCGGGCCGAAGTCTCAAACGAACCATGAGACCCCGAATTCTTAGTGGTCGATTAGCGGGCCGTTCCTAGTTGAACTCTGAGGGTTGCTTATTTAAACGTCGTATTAGTGATGGAAAACAGGCAAGACACCTTGCGCCTGAGTAGCAGCAACGTTACACAAACGATTTGTATGCCTAATTAGGAGGGTTAAATGCATCAAATACAGACCATCTTGCGACACATCACCAATTGTCCAATCATTAATCCAGTACGCGCTGTGTGTCTCAGTTCCCTAGTTCAGCCTGAAGAACTGACAGCCGTAACAGAGTCTGTTCACCCAATCTTTTTTGCGCATCAAGAAAGTTTGACGTAATGGGTGTCGCACCAGGTGAAGAATGCACGGAACAAAGTGCCGTTCTAGAGTAGCATTCGCCTCTATGAATGCGCATGCCACGTGTCATGGGTTCGGGGAGCTCCCGATCCTTGTGCCGGCAAGCAGCGGAGAGTTGATAGAGTTCAGTCTCACAGTAAGCCCTGTATGTTCAGAAAAACCCGGGTTTTAAAGTGAGCAGACGAGTCTTCTGCTGGGGTAATTAAGTTTCTTAGCAAGATACTTTATGCTCAAAACTTTCTATAAATAAAGCGTCAGATCAGTATGGACATTTAGGATGATTAGTGATGTCACCAGCCCAAAGTGATCCAATGAAAAAAATTTGCGATACATATTCTGATGATTAATTATCGCCTGTTATCCAGTCACCTTTCTTGATTCGGAAGGTGATTGGATGTAATGTGATAGAAACGTTCAATTACATGCATTAATCAATCGAACTTTTTTAGCGCTTCCGCCACCTCCGAAGATCTAAGATCGCCACTTAAAGTGCCGTGACGGAACAGTCTGCTGCTTCTGAATCCATAAATAGCAGGCTTTTTCGTACACCATCACTTGACTGATCCTCATTACTATCCTTGAACTGGGGGCGTCCGAAGCTCGCAAAGAGCATCAATCTTCGATTTACATTCCACCTAGCGGCCGAACCCGGTAGAGTGTAGACAGGAATCAGGTTTTGCAGAGGAAGTGAAGTGTACCGGCGATGCGACCTGGCCTGCTCCCAGGAAAGGGAATTGGAGTCCCCACTGATGAGCGTGGGGGCTCGGTTGTCAGGCAGTAGCCAAACTCGAGCATGCATATTCTGTTCCACATTATTGGGGGCGGAACTTCCGTCAGGTAGTATACGAAGTGCAGGATGTTC
Source organism: Fusarium anguioides (assembly GCA_012977745.1). Taxonomy (NCBI): domain Eukaryota; kingdom Fungi; phylum Ascomycota; class Sordariomycetes; order Hypocreales; family Nectriaceae; genus Fusarium; species Fusarium anguioides. Next base: position 14,178 of record JAALXK010000320.1, on the reverse strand, counting down.
TTGAAGCGGCAGTCGCCGTGACGGTGAGCTCCGAAGCGGGCCTCTCCAGACCGTCGTTCAGATGGTGCAAAGACCTCTACCCGAGGTTCAATGAGCAAGGGAATCTACCATCGAGTTGCACATCAGTCAGCAGTGCACAAGATTTGATCATTTGATAGAGTGCTTTTATTTGTATTAATTCCTATTGCTATTGAACCTTGAGCCTGACTAGTTCAAGGAAATATTGCTAGGTATTTCTATAAGATAACTTCTAAGTTCAATGATCCATCCATGAGCACTGCACAATAACTACCAAAGCGTCTGCTACACCAGATCACTCTCCTTGACCAAGATATCGCGGTTAACCTCGCTGATATCCCTCAATCCTGCCAAGTGCATATTCATAGTCAAGTCGCCACACAACGCTCGCAGAACATGCCTCACACCATCCTCTCCACCCAACGCCAAACCATATGCATAAGGCCGTCCGATCAGGACGCACTTCGCTCCCAGAGCTAAAGCCTTCATGATATCAGCACCGCATCTGATACCGCTATCGAAGAAGATATCAAGCTTGTCGCCGACAGCATCGACGATGCGTGGAAGCATAGTCAGACTGCTTACTCCACCGTCTTGTTGACGACCTCCATGGTTGCTAACAACGATACCCTGGACACCAACCTCGACGCACTTCTTGGCATCCTGAACACTCTGGATACCTTTCAAAACGATGGGACCATCCCAATGCTTCTTCAAAAACTCAACATCCTCCCAAGAATGAGAATGACCGGGGAATACGATCTTAGCCCATTCTCTCGCCGCATCGCCAAGACCAGCTCCAGCAGATCCACCTTGAGCCGCCTGATAGACTCCACTAGGCGCATCGGTGATATCATACCCATGCTTTTCCTTGAACTGCTTCTTGAAAACAGGATCTGTGAGACCAATCTCAACTCCGATATGGTCAGGGTGAATGAAAGGGTTGTAGCCATTGTCCAAGTCGCTGGGACGCCATCCGAGAACATACGTGTCGAGAGTGACGAATAGCGCAGTGTAGCCGGATGCCTTGGCGCGCTGGAGCATGGAGATAGTGATATCGTCGTGTTCGCGACTAGGCCAGTAGAGTTGGAACCAACGCGGCGCATCCTTGCCATTCGCAGCAGCTACATCTTCAATGCTTGTACTAGACGCAGTGCTAAGCGTGTACGGGACACCTAGGGATGCAGCAGCTCGAGCCGTAGCAGCTTCACCTTCAGGGTTGAAGATCTTCTGTACTCCGATGGGTGCAATAGCCAGTGGGAAAGGAAGAGTCTGACCCAGCACCTTAGTGGTCGTATCGGAGAACTGTTCGTTGCCGTTCTTATCCTTCCGACTGGGAACAAGGCGATTGGGAATGATGGACCATCGCGAGAAAGAGGTGATGTTGTTCTTGTAGGTTGAGCCAGCGCCGCAGTTACCGTTGATGTAGCCCCAAGATGTCGCTGAGAGGGTTTCTTTGGCTAAAGGTTCCCATTCGGATGTTTTGAAGGTAAACGCAGGACGTCCAAAGTGAAGGCCGGCATCGAAGATGGATTTCTCGTAGCCGAGAACGTCAGCGCTTGGTGTCACCATGGTTGTTGATTGAGGGTTGCGATGTTGACTGCGTTTGTATCTGTTGCGAAATTATAGAAATAAGAAGCATATGCAGCATTGTCATTATATAGATTTTTAACACCCAATATCGTCATCAATACCAATCAGTTGGCCAAACCATGTTTTTCAGCCTCATTGTTGGAATGACGTGAAATAGTGCGGGTCGATCGGATATCTCGGAACCGGACATGTGGCCGCTCGATCGGTCTTCTGCCGGTCTCCAACTTTACGACAATCAAAAGCTCTAGAAGATCTTAAAAATTCTGCTAAAACGTCACGTTTAGCAGAGCCTCATCTGGTAGGACTATTTCTCAAGGTAGACCTTCAGTTTAGTCTTGGTTTTTTCGCGTTATTCTGCCGAAGCTCCGAGTATGACGTACTTGACTAACAAGGGAACTACGAGATCTTCCGATCTTGGTGAAATAATGCGGCTGAACCCGTATTGAGAAAAAATGGGCCTGGAGAAACACGGAGCCGCAGATTGAACGGCACGACCAAAATTATTCAAAACACAATCTAAACCATGTTCACTCACCGAAAAGATTGAATTTGTTGGTGGCACAGTTCTGAAATGATGAGGGCTGCTAGGAAGCTCGATATTTCATCTAATTGATGATTGGCCGCGTGGCCTAATGGCTAAGGCGCTAGATTTCGGTCCTTGATATCCGATCCCTCTAGAGATTCCAGGTTCGACTCCTGGCGTGGTCGAAAGGCTAACTCTATCTTTTTGTGTTTTTGACATTTGTCGATCGTCTTTCATCTTTTATTTTGCCTGCTTGAGTAACTTGCTATGTCTGTGATATACTGGTCGTAAATCAAGGCTTTTTTGCCTGTCGGCATTCGAAGCTTGGGAGAGAGGCAAAGAACTACTCGACGCTCCAAAGGTTAATAAAGAACACGTCTCTTACAACTTAGAATCATGGTGTATCTCCCTCCAGTTACCAATCACGAAGCCCAAGTCAGAATTTAATTTTTAGAGTTAACCAAAAGAAACTTTTCTCACGTCAAGATAAAAAGATTTGCTGCCATCATTCTCCTCCTTTCTCTTTCTCTTTTCTTGTCTTACTAACTAGAACACAATCACACTACCCCCAACCGTGACGACCCCTTGATAGCAGGAACGCACAAAAACCACCATGGAACCCAAAAGCGACAAGGTTATCTTCTTCGATCTAGATAACACCCTTTTCGATCACAATCACTCACTACACCTCGCCATATCAGCCATCCAACGCAAGTACGCCAGCTTTGCGAGACACGATGTCAAAGAACTAGTCAAGCTCTACAGACTGGCTCTTGATAAAGCCCATGATCTCTACATGAGCTCGCTGATAACATCAGAAGAAGAAAGTGTACAAAAAGTTCTTCATTTCTTTGACTTGGTCGGCCTGCCCATGCCGAGCCTTGATGAGGTCTGGGAGTTTCGCGATACGTACAAGGCGGCGTACAAAGAGAATAGGACAGCGACACCAGGAACTATCGACACTCTTACTAAGCTCCGTGAAAATGGGTACTGTATCGCGTCAGAGGAAGAGATAAGTCATGAATACTAATGATATTTGTAGATATCGCATCGGTATTATCACGAACGGGAAGACCCAAAACCAGACAACCAAGATGAAAGACATTGGCATACACCATCTCATCGATCGTATCATTACCTCGGAAGACGTTGATTGTAAGAAACCTGATCCGAAGATCTTCCGTTACGCCATGGAAAAACTCGGCGCGGATACCAGCGCATACATGATAGGAGACTCTATTAGTTGCGATGTCGGTGGCGGATTGAAGGTGCCGTTGAATGTCATCTTGTATGATCCCAAAGCTCAGGATACCCATCGAAGTCTATTTGATAAAGAGGTACCGGTCATCTCTCACATGTCACAACTTCTTGGAAAACTTGGAATAGTCATAGATGATCTATCCTCCAAGTGAATATAAAGCTCTGACCAGATGTGTAAGGATAGGTTCTATCGAGCTTTCCCGGAGCTACAATAATGGAAAATGATCTATAAGTAGAGATTCGCGCCCTCTGTTATACAGCAGTTGTTTTCGTTGAGAAAGTTGGGATTCGGAGTCAAATGAGCGCCGCGGCTTGCTTTTTCAACGTGCCGCCGGATCACATCACTGCAACCAAGTATCACAGACTACAAGCGTATGGATTATTATACCCAGCCTATGAGAAGATAGAATCGAACCCAAACAGATTATCAAAAGACATCGTATCTTGACATGCACCTGTTTCGTCTCCCATTCCATAATTATCGACAGCAGAATAGGTTCCTTGTTGGGGGTCTTGCTCCATTGGCGGAAACGGTTCGACCAAAAAGCTTTGCATGATCTGATCGATGTTAAAGTCACTCAATTCCATCTCGGCACTAGCAACCTCAATGTTGATATTTGGATCAAAAGGAAGTTGTTGAACCTTGACCACTTGGTCACTCGGTCCTGGAATGTTGATTTCGCCTGTTTGACAACTCGTAGGCTGTATCGCAGCAAATTGCCCGACATGGACATCCAATGTTGCCATAATACCCAGTAAAATCTTCATAGTCCTCTTAGGTCCGTGACATCGAATCTGCTGCTCAGACAATATCTCTAGACATGCTCGTAAACACGCATGGGCTTGGGAACCTGGGTCTCTCTGGGCAGCCATTCGAACGTGAATTGTCGCGCTCGCATATGTAGCATAGGAGATGAAATAAGGTGCAGCCTTGAAACAAAAGTGTTGTTTGTAAACTTGTAGGATTTGATGGATATCAAGAGCGGCATTGGCGCAGTTGGAAAAGGCTTCAGGGGCTGCAGTCGCTGAGACTGGAGTAAGATGACCTTCCGAGAGAAAGGGTCGATACACCAGAATGATCAATGAATAGTACAATGCCCTGTTTTGGTTAGTTACTACGACAGAAGAGAGACGGCTTACTGACATTGATGATAGGTTATGAGGGAGAATAGTGCAACTTGTAGGATCGCTGAGATGAACCTGCAAGTGAGCAGGCAAGTTGTCTTTCCAATCTTTGAGCCGACGGTGAAGCTGCTTCGCAGTCTGCCATAAGTCGTCTGCCGGTTTCGTATTGCTTTTCTCTGAATAAAGGGCGCATAAAATCCGATCAATGATTATACTGAGTTTGCAGAGATGCTCAAAAGTAGAGACGCTGTATGTCGGACAACCCAATTGGACTGGCTGTGCTGAATATGTGCGACTGTTGAAATCTTCCAATTCTTCGTATTCGTCAAGGAATGTTATTGGTACACGATTGTCACCCTCGCGGAGTCTGCTAGGACGACCTTGATAGATGGACTGGACTTTATCCAAGGCTGTAAAAGCGTCAGTCTTTTATGATTCTAAGTGTGCTGGAAACTCACTGAATGCTGCCCAGAATACGCGGCGTTCTATCTCAGTATCCTCGGCTGAGGCTTTCTTTGAAGACTTTCTTAGAGGACCATCAATGTGTAATCCAAGATCAACAATCATGTTAATCGCAATGCCCATATAATGCCATGAAAGACTTCTCTCATTACACCAAGAGAATAAAGCATCTGCAACAACCAACAGCGCTTGAATAGTAGTAATCTCACTCTTGAACAAGATCTGCGACCCGGAAGCATGTAATATCTGTTCAAATTTGGCGCGAAAGGGACGACCAATGAAGTTAAGTTCTTCGAGGCTTTGAAGAGAGTTCGCTTCTGCTGTATGTTTGGATCCAGCGAACAGAATAGCGTTGAGCAGTAGGTCGGAGTAGTAGGGACCGTTAGACGCCATGTCTCGCATAAACGCTGGTCGATACACCACGGAGCCTATGTAATGCTGACGATTCCAGAAATTTGCAAGGAGATCCATACCGAGTTTGGGATTGATATCTCCAAACTTCAGCTTGCCTGATCTGAGATTGATGTTTTCAAGCTGACCTACATCAACGTCAATCCCGGGGCCCTTAAATCCTAACTGTTATTCACTTACGCTGCCGGGTCGTTTCTGCCAGAAGTTGATTCTTGATGGTGGAGTTATCGGGGTTATTTATGTTTTGAGACATGTTTCCTGATGTCTCAGCATCGTCTATTCCACTGGCTGGGCCGTGGAATGCATTGTCTTCAGGCTGCCCAGTCGTAGTCAGCGGATAAGCAACAGACACTGAATTTGTCTGCATTGACTGCGCCTGGATGTTGCCATTCACAGAGCTGTCAAATTGTACAGTGATTGTGTCATTCTGGGGTCCTTGGGTGCGGTCGGGGCCAGCTCTTGATACGGAGCTCAGTGAGCATAGTTCCTGGCGTAAACGAGTATTCTCTTCTTCCAGTTCGTGTATACGGGCATTAGACGGTCTAGGACTGATATAAGTGAGCTGCACTATATGACTCGACATATACTTATTACCTTGCATTTGCTACTTTCTTCGTATAGGTGCATTCAACGGCACGGCCTTGACAGTTCTCGCATTTAGGCTTTGCATTGTCGCAGCCCAGCTACAGAGTATGAGCGAAAGTGCACTCAGAAATTTCGGGTACATGAATACCTTTCTCTTCTTACAAAAGTCACAAGCTGCAGATGTCCTCTGGGTCCGGCGGAGAGTAGCGGCCATGTTGGATGATGAGGGAATGATGTTGGCGCTGGACGATGGTCCACTGCCATAAGTGAGTTTGTCAGAATCTTACATAAGCGATCATGCATTTCTCGTTACCCTGGAGTTGACGAATTGGACTCGATACTAGCATACTGACAAAACAGACAATCAGTGAATTAGCAGGAAGGGATCAAGCAGTTACATTTTTATCTTGGAATGCTGGTAACAATTTCAAAGTTTCATGTCTTAGTCAAGCCAAAGCACTTTTCAGTGGTAAAATCATCATCCATAGTCCTCGATTTTGAACAAGATACTCAAAACAGACTCTTTCGCAAGCGGGTAGAAAGAAAAAGGCCCCAAAGCGGAAGCATGATTCTGGGTCCCCGCATCGAATCGTTGAAGCCTTTGCTGGCGCGCCAGAGTTCCTTTGCTCTGAGATAGCGCGAGGGAGGATGTTCTTGGATGATCAAAACAACTACATCGGGTTTAGCTTGATTTCACAACGACGAGTACCTACCCTACGTCTTTGTCCTGGTGTAATTCCACTGCATGTTGCTGAGCACGAATGCCTCATCTTACTAGATACTATCTTCCATAACAAACTGTAAAACAGAGTATTATCCTTCAATCAGACATGGTTGTTAGAATTTCGCTAGCATTCTATGTTTATCGCAATGTCGAAGGTTACAAGGCTTTACAAAAATACTAAGACAACGCGCTAAACTCTAAACTCGATCTGCTGGTCAAGCCAACCACTCTTTGACAATTTGATACTATGTATCAATAAGCCTCAACAATCAAGGATAAGATGTATTCCATGAACTGGTAGTCTGGCCAAGTGTTTCGCTAGAATATCCTTCTGTAAGGTGGTTTATTCCGAGATAGGCATAGCAGAAATACTTGATCTGTTGTGTGAAATATGTAGAAACCCAAGTACTCCATATAGTGCAATTCGAGATTTATTTTATTTACTATTCAAGGTCATGCTACTGTCTCCTACTTCCAATCTGACTTTTCTCTAATGTATTGTTCAGCCCAATAAGAACGTCTTGGTGACCAGACAACATGTGGCCCGCCAAGCCCTGCGCCCCCTAGCCAACGTCAAAATCCAATTCTTCACCAAATTAACTTTCGCTCTACATTCCAGCGGCCGACTTATCATGCGATTCTTCCGGTCTAACTGCGGGGTATTTTCCGCACATCCAAAAGGAAAATGCCGGATGCGTTCCAAAATTCCCAGCTTTTTGCGTATCGCGACAAGTGAACTTCCGCGCTTACCGTGTTACGAGTCGCTAATTGTTGCCCTTTTGGAAACTATGGTTTATTATATGCTGAGGAATTTCTGGGCGCTGAAAAGGTATAAGATAGCGCAGCCGTCGTATCAAGATAATATTGTAGTTTGGTTTTTAAGGTCAAGAACTAGTGCTAATACTCAAAATGAAGTTCCTTGCATCCGCTCTTCTTTCTATCTTGTCAACCAGCACCGGAATTCTTGCTTCCCATGACGCTCAGCATCGTCTTCACTCAAACAAAAATCCCTCTGCTGGTGTTGAAGATCACGATGCTTCCTCGAACAGATGCAAACAACCTGCTCCACTGAATCCCTCTCGCGATAGACTTGAGAGTTCACAGAGCCTCTTCTCCGGGAATGATGCGCTTCAATTGATGGTCAAGCGCCATCAAGACATCGTTCGCATTCCATCAATTTGTTACGATGACATGGGTGATCTGGATGAAGATGAGAGATGGAAGCCATTCTATGAGATTCCGCATACCTTGAAAAAGAGCTATCCCAATGTGTGAGGCACCAGAGTCACGTGATCAGGCTGAAATCTAACATGGAATCAGATACAAGCACGCAAAGGTCGAAAGTGTCAACAGATTCGGTCTCGTCTATACCATTGAAGGTGCAAATCAAAAGTTAGCGCCCATTCTCTTGACAGCCCATCAAGATGTTGTACCAGTCGAGAATGAAACCCTCCATCAATGGGAACATCCCCCATTCGACGCTTACTACGATGAGAAGGAAGGGTACCTATGGGGTCGCGGTGCTTCAGACGACAAATCTGCCATTACTGCTCTCATGTCCGCAATGGAAGCCCTTTTGGAGCAAGGTGAGTATAAACCTCGTCGTACCGTCGTTTTTGCCTTCGGGTTTGATGAAGAATGCTCTGGTTATCGTGGCGCCCGCGAAATTTCCAAGCATTTGGAAGATCGATACGGAAAGAACGGAATTGCGGTTATTCTCGACGAGGGCGGTGCCGGTCTCCAAAGTATTGGAGATACCCTCTATGCTCTACCCGCCGTCTCCGAAAAGGGTTATCTCGATGTTCATTTCAACCTCAGCGTCATTGGTGGACACAGTTCCGTCCCGCCTCCACATACATCCATCGGAATTATGTCAGAGATAGTGACTGCCCTGGAACACTCCCCGTTTCGTCCTCATATCGAAAAAGGCGGTCCTATTCATCAAGGTTTGCTTTGCTTCACAGAGTATTCACCTTATGCTATTCCAACTCTCACCCGAGAACTGCAATCGGGAAATCTTGATCGTGCCGCGCAGATTCTTGCTCGGGACCATCAGATGCAGTACTTGATTCAGACAGCCCAGTCAGTCAATTGGATAATTGGAGGTCAAAAGATCAACGCTTTGCCCGAGTTTGTTACTCTTGGTATTAATCATCGATATGCGCAACAGGATAGTGTTGGAAGCATTCAGCACCGAATTGTGAACCTGGTCAAGAATACAGCGCGAAATCACAATATCCGATTGGACGCTTTCGAGGAGGATCATGATTACGATGAATACCTTACCGCCAATGGTCTATCACGTCAATGTAATAAGAAAGATGATTTGTTGAAGCAGGAATATTCCGGTGTTTTATCGCTGGGCGTCAAGAAGAAGTCATATATCGCGCCTGAGTCGCCTACAAGTGGACCTGTTTGGGATGTACTCGCAGGGACTATACGGCATTCTTTTGCGCCAGAAGCCAGAAACGTCGTTGCATCTCCGGGAGCCATGACGGGTAATACCGATACTCGCCATTATCTCAGTAAGTCAACCCTTCAACCCTTTCCGATGAGACAAAAATTAACGCTTAAGCAGATCTATCGAAGCATATCTACCGATGGACTCCAGGTAGTCTCAAATCATTCTCCAACATTCACGGTCTAAATGAGCGACTCCTGATGAGCGAGCATCTCAACATGGCCAAGTTTTACTATGACTTTATTCGCAATTTCGACCAAGCTCATATCTAAAGAAGATCAAAAGGAGAAGGGTTGTCACATTGTAATTAAGCCAAGGCCAAGAGATGCTAGCCGCGCCCATCCCTACGAATCATCTTAACTTGTTTACTATTTCCAGTGTATTTCCATGTCAAGCTTTTGTAGTAATTCTTCCGTTCATCTGGTCTTTTGTTCCGTTCCGTTTCTTCTCCACTCACCTGTTACATCCGGATATCCTTGTCAATAAACCCCTGTGAGCGTCATATTTCCACCAATCATTCAGTGCAAATGTCCTGAAGTGATGCCAAGACGTCGATATTGTCCGTACAGATTGAGTTTATCGTATTAATTTACTACGCACGATTGAGTTTACATGATCAAAGATCTATATCTTATCCATTGTATGTATTACAATTGATGATGAGATTAACAGCTTTGTCAAGAAACGCCAAGTTGTTTGTTTATTCAAACAGTTTCACCATGTTCTTCAACTGTCGCTCAAATCGCCCAAAGCGCTTAGCTCACCGAGCCATGAGACATCTCGCGTAACTGACAGACAGGGTATCTCACCAAACCTCAAACAATCCATCTCCATATCACCCTCCGACATTGGCTAATCCGCTTCAATGACCCAATAATCCGTCCCGGCGTCTATGTAAGGAACAGTTTCAGAATCCGGCATATCGCGCGTATTATCCCTACTTGATCAACCAAATTCCAGCAATGAAGCGCTCGCCAAGAAACATGGGTATTTACGATGAGATTTAGTTATAAGGGATAATGTCCCGCTTCATTTACATCTCTTCTTCTTTTCTTCTCTATCCCATTCTTTCCATTCAAGATCTGACTCTTAGCAGCTGTTGCTTGCGCCTTTCTTTCTTCTCTACGAGAACATTTCATTCATTGCAGACCCTGGTGGCCTAGCTTATTTTCGTGTCCAACTCTTCGAATCTTTTACTATCTTTTTTTCACAAGCAACATTCAAGATGCGCACTTCTTTCTCTACCGCTCTGGCCATCGTTGCCGCTCTCCCTACCGCCTTCGCTCACTACAACTTCGAAGCTCTCATCGTTAACGGTGATGTCACCAAGCCGTACGAGTACGTCCGAAAGACCACCAACAACAACAGCCCTATCACCGACGTCACCTCCAAGGACATCGTCTGCAACGCTGGCGGTCTCGACAAAGATATCCGATCTGCCACCAAGACTCACAAGGTCTCTCCCGGTGATGAGGTTGGTTTCACCATCAACAGCGAGATTGGCCATCCCGGTCCTCTCGCTGTCTACATGAGCAAGGCCCCTGATGGCACTGCTGCTTCTGACTACCTCGGTGATGGCGACTGGTTCAAGGTCTACGAGATGACCTGGAAGAAGATTGGTGCTGAGGGTATTGAGTGGGCTAACTACATGAACGGCCAATCCGGCGGTATCAACAACTTCACCTTCACTCTTCCCAAGGATACACCCAAGGGCACTTATCTCATGCGCGCCGAGCACGTCGGTCTTCACGGCGCTGGTGAGAAGAACGGTGCTCAGTTCTACATTGGCTGCGCTCAACTCACTGTTGACGGTAGCGGTGCTGGCAAGCCTTCTCCCGTTGTCTCTCTTCCCGGAGCTTATAAGAACACCGACCCCGGTCTGCTCCTCAGCATCTACTACCCTCCCGTGACCAAGTACACTGCTCCCGGTCCCAAGGTCTGGCCCAGTGGTTGTGAGGATCACACTCCCAACTTTGCTGGTCAGGCAAGTGATGGTGACTGCACCGGTGACAAGAAGGGTTCCGACTCTGGCTCCGCCGCTCCCGTTGCTTCCGAGCCCTCGGCTTCCAAGGCTCCCGCTACACCCACCAAAGCTCCCGTTGAGCAGGCTACCTCTGCTGCTCCCGCTGCTCCTGTCGTTACCAAGTCTCCCTCCAAGGGCGGCAAGTGCAAGGCCAAGCGCGCTGCTAAGCGTGCTGCCAAGGCTCTCAAGCACTAAGTGTGAGATGAAGTGTTGGAGTTTGATCTTTGTGTGGATGGAATGATGGATGACAAGCTTACACCACGTAAGACATATTCTTTGTATATAGTGATTGAATCACGAAGCATATAGCAATCTACGTGTTGAACATACAAGTCTTTGCCATGTTGAAGTCAGTGAAGTGACATGAATTACAGTGAGTTCTAAGACACGCGATGACAGGAAGCCAAGTTGAATGAATAAAGTCATTCAAGTCAGACGTGATTTACAATGCAACGTTCCAAGTCAAATGTGGAGTGCAATCAAAGTCACTGGTGAAAGACAAAATATATGATCCACAACTGTCCTTGATTCAAATATTATCGACTATGAAGTAAAATATATAAGGAGTGTAAAAGAAGATGTCCATCGAAGTAAATACGTGCTTATGTCCAAACCAAACCATTCTCATAATCATAGCCTTGCCAGGCTGTCTTCCTCCAAATAGATACCATCACCAGCCACTCTAAAGTCAATCACCTTTTAGTAGTGTCCGCCGTATCCGCCCTTCTTGCACTGGTGGCCGTCCCAGGTCAGGTCCTTGGGACACTTGCAAGACTTGCTCCAGCGGTCGTAGTACTGTCCCTTGGGGCACGAGCACTTGCCGTACTGCTCGGTCTGTCCCTTGGGGCAGACACACTTGCCGTAGGCCTCGACCTTGCCCTCAGGGCATTCGCACTTCTTGTGCCACTTGTTGTAGACCTTGCCGGCGGGGCAGACACACTTGCCGTACTCAAAGACTTGTCCTTGAGGGCACTGGGGAACACACTTGCCGTACTCGAACTTGAAACCATCCTTGCAGACACACTTGCCATACTTCTCAACCTGGTTGTCGGGGCAAACACACTTGCCATACTTCAGGACCTTGCCACTGGGACACTCGCACTTATGGGTCTTCCAGTTGAAGTTCTGGCCGGGAGGGCACTGGGGAACGCATTTGCCGTATTCGAACTTGAAGCCGTCCTTGCAGACACACTTGCCATACTTCTCAACTTGGTTGTCGGGGCAGACGCACTTTCCGTACTTCAAGACCTTGCCGCTGGGGCATTCGCACTTCTTGGAGTCCTTGTTGTAGTTCTGGCCAGGAGGGCATTGAGGAACACACTTTCCGTACTCAAACTTGAAGCCGTCCTTGCAAACACACTTGCCGTACTTCTCGACCTGGTTGTCGGGGCAGACACACTTGCCATACTCGAAGATCTTGCCAGCGGGGCAGACGCACTTCCACTTGTGCTGATCGAAGTACTGGCCGTTGGAGCACTTGGGGATGCACTTGCCGTACTTCCACTCGGTACCCTTGGGGCAGACACATTGCTTGGAGTTCCAGTCGTAGGATTGTCCCTTGGGGCAAACGGGAACACACTTGCCATACTTCCACTCAGTTCCCTTGGGGCATTCGCACTTGTGTGACCATTGGTTGTAGCTCTGACCCTTAGGGCAGACGGGAACACACTTGCCGTACTTCCACTCAGTGCCCTTGTTGCATTCGCACTTGTCGTGATGTTGGTTGTAGTATTGTCCGGGAGGGCAGTTCTTGACGCACTTTCCGTACTTCCAGGATGTTCCGTGAGGGCATTCGCATTGCTTGGTCTTCCAGTTGTAGTCCTGACCCTTGGGGCAGTTCTTCACGCATTTGCCGTACTTCCATGAGGTGCCTTCGGGGCATTCGCACTTGTGAGACCACTTGTTGTAAGTCTGACCCTCAGGGCACTTGGGAATACATTTGCCGTAGTTCCACTCAGTTCCCTTGGGGCAAACGCACTTGTGCTGGTTGTTGTCGTAGGATTGACCGGAGGGACACTTGGGGATACACTTTCCGTAGTTCCATTCGGTACCCTCAGGGCAAACACACTTCTTCTGCTTCCAGTCGTAGCTCTGACCCTTAGGACAAGTGGGCTTGTTTGGCACGCACTTGCCATACTCCCAGGTTGTATCCTTAGGGCAGACGCACTTCTTCTGGTGCCAGTCGTAGCTCTGGCCCTTGGGGCAAGATGGCTTGTTGGGAACACACTTGCCGTACTCNNAGGGCAGACGCACTTCTTCTGCTTGTCGTCCCACTTCAGGGCCTTGTCGTTGCAGACACAAGCGCCGTAGACTTCTTTGGCATCCTTGCCACAGTCCCAGCGCTGCTCAAGCTGGCCGGCATCATCCCGAGCCTCGAGACCAGCGTCAGCAGCCTCGGCTTCAGGGAGAGCCTTGACCGAGACGGCCAGAGCAAAAAGATTGATAAGAAGGTACTTGACATGCATGATAGGCAACTGCAGGCCTTTCAGCAACGAAAGTGTAGGGGTAAAAAACGAAAGAGGAAGAGCGAGTGAAGGAGGAGGTCAGTTGAGTTGAGAGACCAGTGCCTTTCTTGACTTGGGAGTGAAGAGAAGAAAGATGAATTTGAAGAGGATATCATGAGGTTTAAGTAGGAGATGTGAAATGTGCCAAACTGGATTGCAATGGGAATACGAGATCTTGAACAACAAGGTTTCCATTCTCGTCAAGCTCATCCTAGCATCGAGATAGGAAGTCAGCTCATGCCACTTTGGGAAGCATCATGGTCTAAGTCAATAGTTCCAAAGCTAATTTCTCTTAGACCATCTTTCTTGGTACTTTGCAGTGTGACATGCATCTTGTACCCATGCTCATGCCATGGCCAGCCTCAACTGTGGATGCCAGCTGTCGGTCCCAGGTTGCATATACCACGCCCGAGGAACAGGGAAGTGACAGGGGGATAGCTTTGGGAGGGGGAGTAGGTAGGGGGGAGTGCTTTCTTGGCAAACGACGAT